>JAMPIV010006333.1:0-77767 GCA_024509875.1 Oreohelix idahoensis
GGGGTTATTGGGTAGGTGAGTGGGGATGTTAGGTAGTGTAAATGTTGGTGGATAGTAGTAATTTTGGAGGTAGGAGGTGGTTATAGGAGGTTTGGGGGGGTTAGGATGGTTGAGGAGGTGGGGTTGAGTTGTGGTTGGTATATGGGTTGGGGGGGGGGGGGAATTATGTGAGTGATGGGGATTAAGGAGTAGGAAAGGGGAAGAGTGGGAGGTTTTGTGGGGTATGTGAAAGGATGGGAATTTGTTGGAAGAGAAATAATGATATTTTGGAAAGGATTGGTGGATTTGTGTGGGATTAGGGGGGTTTAATTATAAAAGTAATGTTAGAATGGGGGGTGTTGTTAAATGAATGAATGAAGGTTGGTTATTTTGGAGGGTGAGGGGGGTGTTAGATGATAGGGGGTGGGTAGGGTATAATTTATGGGTGGGTGTTTTGAGGGGGGAATTGGTAGTGGGAAAGGGGGGGGGTGTAATGTGGAGTGATAGTTAGAGTTGGGATTGAAGTGGATGTGGGTAGGGTGAGGGTGAATTGTGTATAAAGGTTGAGGATGGGGGTTAGAATTGATTTGAAGATTGATTGGGGGATTTGGGTGGAGAGGTGGTAATAGGGGATTTGGATGGGAATGTGGAAAGTTGAAAGTGGGGTGTGAGGGGGTGGAATGGAATGTAGGGGAGGAGGGAGGAGGAGAAGGAGGGGGTGAGAATGTTAAGAATTAAGGATATTTGGGGATGGATGAAGGAATTATAGAAGGGGGGGAGGAAAGGGGTGGGATATTATTTGGGTGGAATAGGGTGAGTAGGGAGGAGAATGAAGGAGGTATGGGAAAATTAGAGGGGGAGGAAGGATGAATGAAGAAATGGAAAAAAAAATTGGTGGGGGGGGAGGGTAGGAAGAGAGGGAGGGGGAAATGATGGGAATGTGATGTTGAAGGGGGGAGGGTGGGTCTTGATTGAGGGAGAGGAGGTGGGTATGGGAAATTAAATGAGAATAGGGAAGGTGTAATTGCCTGCTATGTTGTTGTGAAGATGGTCCTCTTGCTTGCTCCGAGTTAGTGTAGATCTTGATTGAGTGAGGGGAGTTCGGATTGAAAAATAATTCTGTGAGGATTATGTATCTAGGCATTGTTTGTGTGTTATGTTGACAATTTCGTTCACATAAGCTTATCTGTAGGTAGAGGTCTCTCAGAGATCTCCCACGCCCATTGTAGAATACTGTGTGTTGATAAGCTTTGATATATGAGATCCTAATTTTACTGTGCTTGTGCTGTATTGGTGAGAGTCCATGATGTTGTTGTTTAGAATCATAAAAAATGCTGTTTCTTGCTTTGATTCATATCCTGTTTGTTGATGTCTGGGTTGCTCTGCTCGGCCGTCCTGGTGTTACTATGCATACTAATGGTAGGTGAAGGCAGTCCTAGTCATGTTCCAGTTGCTGATTCCTTACATCGAGATTGGGGCTCAGGGAATATTGCCTCACATATGAGCGTCCATGGCCCTCTGTCTCTTTAGGTTGATGTTCAAGCCCACCTGCATGGCTAAGAACTTATTAAGTATCTATCCGTAATTTTCCTTCACGGATATGTTGATGTGAATTGTGCTAGCAGTGCAATGTCATCTGCTTATGATCCAGATCTTCCAATGTAGAAAATGTAGTCATCTCCATTGCTCTTGGATTGCCTCTGTGGTCTGGCGCATCACCCAGTCAATGACTTGTTTAAAAATACGAGTGGTTGATAAGGGCATCCATGTCCCGTACTTCCTCGCTTCACTTCAAAGGTTAGGTTGCTTCTGTCCCATGCTACACGTAAAGTTGGCATAGAGGCTTTTTATGATTGACACTATGCAGCTTGGAATTCCATAAGCCCTCAGTATTTTTCCATAAACTGTCCCTATGTATGCTGTCAAAAGCCTTTTCAAAATCAACGAAATTAATGTACAGCTGTCTTTGCCATTCTGAGCACCTGCTCTATAATGTTCCTGAGGGTATAAATCTATGATCCTACACATCTTTCTTTCTAAATCCGCTTGTTTCTTTCCTCAGTTTTGGTGGTCCACTGCTGTTTTTGAGATTCTCTGTATAATTATCCTGCCTAGTATTTTGCTGGGAACCGATAGAAGAGTGTATTCCCTCTCCAATTATTGCAGTCTGCAAGATCTCCCTTCTTGGGCAAGTTTGACAATTATTCATGTTTCTCCACTCTGTTGGTGTTGTCCCTGTTTTCCAGATTTGTGCAAATAGTGGTTCTAATAGTTCTGCTGCTAGCTCTGGGTCTGTCTTAAATAGCTCTGCATTTAAGTTATCATGATGGAGCTTTTCCATTCTTTAACCCTTTGATTGCTGTGATGATTTCTTCTTTTCGTGGGATGTCTGTATTAACATCTGGGTGGTAATAAATTCTTGCGAGGAATAATTACTCACATTTCTATAGATTTTAGTCATAAAAACAAAAATAAATAAGACCAGGCCCGATTGTGTCTGACGGTGATTTGCTCTCACACACGCCGCCACTGCCCTTTTGGTGCAGTGCGGAAAAGCCTATAGCATATATAATATACAACGCGTTGCAGTTTCGGTTTCGCCCACGTAACTACCGATGTTTAAACTTGTAAGATCTGCTGCATACACGGCACAGCCGCCTAACCCGATAAAATTAATTAATTGGCAGAAGAGCGCAACGCACAATACTATCTGAATTAACGTAATATTTTTTGTTTTTTAACAGGTTATTTCAGTAGTAAGTCTTACAATTTTGGTAGTGAAAACACACGATAAAATGTCAAATCATAAAACCCCTCAACTTGTTTAACTCCGCCACGTCTAACACCGATTTGCCTGACACGAAACACTCTGCCATGCTATCTACACTCGGCGGCGGCAAACGCCAATTGGAGGCAAAACACACAGACAGTTTGTCCCCACTCGTTGTAGAATTACTGGCGTCACTAATAAAACAAGTAGTATTTGAAAAATCACATAGGCTATAAGCGGGAGAGGAGAAAGGAGGAAATGGTGGTATTGGTGTAAATTATATTAATTTGACGAACGAACTCGTGACAAAAATGAAAATCTCTTTATTAATAGGAAACTGACACATAAAACTTATATGATAAGATAGCTGAGACTCCCCTAAGGCAAGAATATGATTTTTAAATAATATGATAGCACCCATGTATTAGTGAAGTTATGAAGGAAAACTTAAAATGTCCAAGGGGACGGTAGACCAGCAGACAGATAGTCAACCCCTACTTGAATTTTTCATAACGTTAGGGACGATCGCGTACGAAAGCATGCATTGAGGTGAATTATTTCAAATTCAGCTTGAGTACAGATGGTATATAGGGTGACGAAGGGGGAGGGGGGGGGGGGGGGGGGGGGGCATAGTAAATGGTTTTTTTTTGTTTTTTAATTTCTCAACCGAAACATTGTTGTTTTGTAATGGCAACTAACCAATAGGCCTAGGCCAAGTAAATAGCAGACTGCGGTGTAGTTTTGAATTGTTGTTTTTTGTTTTTCAAAACTGCATGTTGAATTTCCTGGTAGTTACGCCAGCTTGCTGTAAATTGGCTAGTGGTACCCAAATTATTAGCAATGGGGTTTTCCCTTGTTCACGATGTCAATTGCCAGTTTGTCAAAAATAACTAACATTAAAACTTTTTGCTGAGATTCAGCTGTGGGTAAATTTCAAGTAAAATAAATATTTTCCAGCCTGAGACCAGTGTAGAGTGAAACTGCGGCCATCGCTTTGCATAGTCAGCATTCATTTGTTTTATATTTTCTTGAAATTGTGGTAAGGGCGATTTTATGAATTATTCTGTTTAGAATTCCACAGCAAACAAAATTGAGGTATTGAATCTTGCGGAAATATGAAGAAGACTTTGTCGGTAGTATACAATTGTTGAGTCCTCATCTTAAAATGTAATCTTAATTGTTCGGATGTTAGTTCATGATTATGCTGTTATATTATTATAGTAGTAAGCCTCTGTGTTCTATGAACACTAGTTACATGCCTGAAGCATTTATAATATAAAAAGAAAAGAGAAAAAATCATACCAACGGAAATGGGGTTACCCCACATTATTGTATTGAGGAAAAAAGATGTAAAGGTACAGTGGCGTATCTGCCATAGGGACCTGAGGTGTGTGGTCACAGCAAGGAGGGAGTCAAACAAAGTTAGGGGCTTGTGCACATGTACGGCACGCAAGGCTGACCCCATATCCTGGTAGGAAAATATTAAATAATCTCAGTGAGTAGATGTAAAGCCTGGGTATCCTTTTGTTCCAGCGTTTTATTCCCTGTTACCGACTGGTGGCAGGAAGCCAGCTGAAAGTGAATACAGCCTTCACGCCGCCATCCAGTCATTTCTACTATTAAAACAACGCGGAGGAGCTTGAACGAGAGAAAGGGTCTGCATCCTCAGGAGAGAATTTCCCTATAAATACAACCAGGTGATGCGCCATACATCTGGGTACATCTGAAACTTTTTGTACAAACACAACATTCACTGCGTTTAACTCTGATATTCAGGAATTTAAAGGGGTATGATGACACAACAGACCCCCATACACGGTGACTCTCCCTTTATAGGGTTACAGTAGTAGCTGTGAACTGTTCTTCAGTGAAAAATATATCTTGATTTTAGTTGTGTGTGGACAGAAAGTCCAGTTGTTTTATTTCCCTCTTTCTGTAAACTATCTTGTCCTTATTTTCAAGACCTGTCCAAAAGATATAACTGGACAGGCAGATTAAATTGTAATATTCAGTTCAAAAGAAAACTTAACACATGTTTTATTAACTTTCTCATAGAAAAGTAAAGTGTTTGTGTGTTTGTGTACTATCATCTCATTTCTCCCCCTAGACAATAGGTACATCATACACCCTACACTAGAGCCAACAGAGAGACCGTGTGAGATCTAGGGAGGTAGCGTTAGGTTCCCTGTACACAATTCATCATCATCATTTATAGAATCAGGGACCTACATTTGCTTGACCTCGCACGGTTACTGCATACACTTATTTCACTTCTTTGTTAGGATACCATCATAACCTCCCCAGCAAATCAACTTTTATTTGCTACAACATCTAGAATCATTTTCAGCCTCAGGGAACATTCAATTGTGTCTCTGGTGGTTCCATATTCAGAGTTTTTTTTTCTCTGAAATGCTCTGCCCATCTTTTGGCATGCTGGCATCAGTGTCACGCGGTTCTGTTTAAAAATCGTATATCTAATACACATGAGAACAACATCAACTGATAGAAAAAATAACATAAATTTTTAAAATACACAAACACACACACAGATAGTAAATTCTATGATCAACTCAACTAACACCGTGCCAATTTTTTTTTACAATTTATTTAGTCCTGAAACACTAATCTTATTTTGGTCAGGACTATCAAATCAAATGAAATCAATTTTATATATATATATATATATATATATATATATATATATATATATATATATGATTATATATAATATATGACAAAAATATATATATATATTGTATATATAATTATAATATAATATATATATATATATATATATATATAATAATATATATATATATATGCAATTCTCTTAAACAATAGGGGACAATCCAAGCAACAAAATTTAACTGGTACTAGATGGCGGGTTGGGGTTTGTACATCATCCTCTGTCTTTATTCACAAATATTCTGTTCACTTTATATGGTGGAAATGGATTTTATTTTATATAATTAGATTATTGTATGGTAGATAGTTGATGAATCGTTCCGTGCCAGGTCTTATGCACTTATCTGGCACGTGAAGCTAGATGATAGTTGTCTTTCCGGCCAACGGCCACTGTCTCAATCTTCCTGGGGCAATCTTGGTAGAGAGCTTGTACCAAGACTACAGTTCCAGTGGTAGAGAGCTTGTACCACTACAGCAAACTCGACTTTCTCAATATTTATTATAGTCAGGAAGCATAGTGCCAGTAAAAAAAACTCTGCAACATGAAGATTATGGTTTGTCTTAACATAATATCTAATCTACCAAATCCACAATTAATAATACATTCAAAATAAAAGAACAGGGTCAGATCTCTCTGACCAACCCAGCTCATCCAATCTAGATTGATGGAACAACTTGTACCAGTTTTCTTTTTCCTCTCCCCTAATGGCTGCAACACCTCTGCCATTATCCTTGATCTTTTTCCATAAAATATGAGGGGTGATATGATCCTTGCTGACAACCTATGTAATCTTTTGGTTCTACACCTCTGGTAGTTTGTTATATGATGGATCAACCTCTAGGCCCTGCATAAGCCTGCTAGGGACCTATGTACTTACAGTCGTAAAATATTTTTCATATGGCAGTATCTCACACTCAAATGTTTAAATAAAATATTAATAATTTCGTTCTTACCACAAATTCAATGAAATACACACAGGTACGATGATTTGGCACAAATTTAGCTGTGCCGCTGCTAGACTATGACTGCTTTTCTTTAGTTATGTCTTCCTTATATGGTGAAGCAAGTCAAACTTCTGGTCTATCAATCGACCTGTTTAAGGGAACGTTTTTCTTCAAATGGCGTCCAGCCTTCCAATTTTTTTCTCAATATCCCCTACGCTGGCCAATAGAAATCGGCGTCTTTCAAATTTTGAATTCAAAGTTAAAAAATCCCACTGCAAAAATACTGTGGGTTTTTCGGTACGTTGGTTAGTCTGCCTTAGGCTTCGCTTTGCAAAAATATATTTTTAGTTTCGGGCCAACCAATAACCTCTCTCCCTCTTTCTAACTCCACCCAATCAAATTACAGGTACCCTCTTCTTCCTCATTTCAAAAATGCGTTAAAAACATGCTATGGCCAAAATTAGCAGGCATGAGTGTTCGTCAGTCTGTCCTAGAATATATAGTATTATTGCAATATTTTGGTTAGTAATTGGACGATTTTGTAAATTAAAATATATTATTGATCGGGAGATACTATTCCCCAAAACTATCCAAGTTTTATGGCCCTAAGTATTATATTTCGTATTTCCATATTTTTTCCATGTTAGTCGTCAATATTAATCAAATCTAGAAATCCACCATCTTTTTCCCCTCTTTCTATCGTTTTATTCAAACTAAAACGACAATGTCTGTGTTTCGTCAGAAAATACGCTACAATACAGGAAATGAGAGCGGTGTGTGTGTTTATACATTTCCACTGCGTGAATATAAGGCGATGCAAGTATTGGCCTTGCGTCGTATTTTTAAATCTGCCAAAAGCCATCTCGCGCGTTCGTTACAATTTTTGATTCCAAACAACGCGTGCTGATGATAGCATTCTGTCGCTCCTTCGTGTCTCTCACTCCGTCTAGAACAAAAATTACGCCTCGATTTGTTTCAAACATGTAATATTTATTTTCCCCTACAGTAAGGCCTATTGAAAGCGATATGTTTGCAGGCGGGGCGAAGAAGCTAATCGCAACCCAATATTTTATTTCTACCTTATTTTGACTTTATAAATAATAACATTTTATTTATTTGAGATAGGGGTAATCGCGGATCTTACCACACCAGGTGAGGTCAAGCTATGTAAGTTCCCTGAGTAATAATGATGATGATGTATTTCTCAGAGTCCCTATCCGCTACCTCTTTTGATCTCACCCAGTGTACATTAATCTCTGTTGTGTTATGTGGCTACGTGTCTAGGGTAATGTATTTATTATGAAGAATGAATAATTTCAAACAGAACTTTAACTCAATAAAAATCAAGTAAGTAAGTTATATATATATATATGACTCCGCCTATGCCGGTCCCAAGCCCGGATGAAAAAGGAGGAGGGCGGCCTGCATGGAGGCCGTAAGGAGGCAGCCCCTCCACCATGCAAAGGCACAACAGGCCAATCACCTGTTTGCTTTAAATCACGATTACTAGCAATACAAGAGAGAAAACTGGATTGATTCTAAAGGCGACGAACTGGAACGGACTACGGACTACGACTTATGGAACTTGGAACACAAGAAGTATAAATGGGAAGGAAGAGGAGTTGGTGGAAGAGATGAGGAAAGCAAAACTAGAAATCCTGGCTATAACGGAAACCAAAAAAAAAAGGACAAGGAGTCATGGATCTCGATGGCAATATGATGCTCTACAGTGGTGTACCCATATCTGAAAGAGCTAAAGGGGGCGTGGGTTGCATTGTGGCCCAAAATCAAAAAGATAGTATCAAGGATGGATCTTTGTCTCGGAGCGCATTATGGTTGTTAAACTAAAAGAAGGAGAAACCATAGTCAACCTGGTCATAGTGTATGGGCCAAATGAGGATGAGAGAGCAGAGGTCAAGGAGGAATTCTTCGAGCTGCTTCAAAGGACAGCGGATGACTGCCTAGATGAAGTTATCATGCTCGGAGATTTTAATGCCAGAGTTGGAAATGACCATCCTAGATGGGGTGGAGTTATCGGAAGATATGGAGAAAATACTCTCAATGACAATGGAAAGCGACTCCTTAGATTCTGCAGTGAGCAGAATCTGATCATTACAAACACAAAGTTCCCCCATAAGCGCATACATGCATACACTAGATGTGAACCAACAAAGAATGAGAAGTCAGTGATCGACTATGCCATTGTTCGGAGAAGCTCATTCAAATATGTCCGAGATGCTAGAGTCTGGAGGGGGGCCAGAGATTGGAAGTGATCACTACCTGCTAACAATCAAAAGAACAACTGAAAGAGTTGCTCAGCCTAGGAACTGCCCAACATCACGCAAGAAACCAAGTAAACGAGCAGGAGAAATGAGCATTAGGACCTACAAGCTGAGAGAGATAGAAATTAAGACCAGATATCAGGGGCTTATTGCTGCAGCGGTGAGCAACACAGAAGAACGACCCTTGGAAACCCTCTGGATTAAATTCAAGGAAATCATAAAGACAGCTGCTGCAAAAGCATGCGGTGAAGTCCGACTTGGGAACAAGAGAAAGAGGACACCTTGGTGGACAGAGGAAGTCAAATAGAAAATAAGAGAGAAGAAAATGGCATGGAAACAATACTTAGGAGCTAAAAACACAACAGGACAAATGGAAAAATATAGAGAATATGTGACACTCAGAACAGAAGCAAAGAACAAATTGCTAGCAGCAAAACAGAAGTCCTGGGAAGAAATTGGAGAAAAGCTAGAAACAGATGCACAAGAAAACCAGAAATTGTTCTATAAGACCCTAAAGAACATGAGGAAGGAAAAACAATGCCCTCTCAAATTTATAAAGGACAAGCAAGGCAAATTGCTTACTGCACCGAAGGAAGTAATGGGAAGATGGAAAGAATATTTCTCAGAACTCCTGGATGGTGAGCATGGGTAAGCATCAGAAATGATAAACACTAGCACAGAAGAGAAAACCAATGATGGTGAAGATGACATAAAGATGGAAGAACTGAAGGCAGCACTGGAGAAAATCAAGATGGGCAAAGCAGCAGGGCATGATGGTATAACACCAGAAATGGTTAAGTTCATGGGAGCATCAGGTGACCTATTACTCTTAAGGGTTTTACAGGCAGCGTGGTACAACAAGACCATACCAAAGGATTGGGAGATTGCCATCATAACACCAATTTTCAAAAAAGGTGACAATCGACAGTGTGGAAACCATAGAGGCATATCCCTTCTCAGTGTCCCTGGTAAAATCTACTCTAGAATCCTAGAGCAGAGACTCCGACGCCTAGCTGAGCCACAATTGGATGAGGTCCAGTGCGGATTCCGAGCAAACCGAAGTACTCAAGACCTAATCTTCACACTCAGACAGCTGAGTGAAAAGGCCCTTGAGTATAAGAGTGAGATGCATCTTTGTTTCATAGATCTGGAAAAGGCGTTTGACAGGGTCCCCTGGAGCAAACTTTGGGATTGTTTGGCAAGGAAGAATATTCCAGCACCTCTGATTCATGCTATACAGAGCTTCTACAAGTCTTGCAGAAATTATGTGAGGACAGCAAACCATAAGTCAGAAGAGATCAGGACCACCACTGGTGTTAGACAAGGTGATATCCTATCACCTTACCTCTTCATACTCCTTATGGACGATATCATCAATTCATGTAAGGAGAGAACAAGAAAGTATTCAGTGGGGTACTGGAAGATGAGACAGGTCTATATTTCGGAGCTGGCATTTGCTGATGATGTTGCCCTGATTGCTAAATGTGACGTATGAAAATCGAGCCTCTCTTTAATTACAACTAAACCTCTCTTACAACTAAACAACTCGAGTCATTCCCACGATTGCTGGTTTGGTATGCCATAAGTTATCTGGACATTCGCCCTTTTGTTGTCTTCTCTCGCGGCGGTATCTCTTACTGACATTCCCACAGAGAGGCAGACCACAGGAGATCAGGTTACAATGTCAAGAGCCGAGATCAGCACCCTCTGTTTAACACCTGATAATAGAATGGACGAAGAATTCGCAGGTGCGTTTGCCAGCCATGGGGACATGGGCCGATTCAGTATATTAGCGCAGTTTTAGAAAATTCATCATCAGTCTGCCGCAGGAATTGGTGATATCTGCTAGCGCGAATCTTGGAGTTTTATATAGATAATTTCTTAAGATTCGTGGAGAGAGTCCTTTCCTGTGTGGCGGTAATCATATATATATTAGAATTTTGAGTGTCTTAACGTGTTAATGTTTTCACTGGGATTTCTGTGTTTATTAAATAAGCATATTAAATAGTTCCAGCTGTAATAAGTAAATTTAATTTCTTGCTATTCCCCCAGTAAGAGACGCTTTAAATTAATTAATATACGCTAGGCGACTGATAATTAGAGATAAATATACTTTTATTCATCATACGTAATTTTGCGAATTACTAGAGTTTTGTGGGTTTTAAATATAATTTAATACCGGAGTGATCTAGAGGTCTTACCTAACGAGTGTAGAATATAATAATGATAACATTGTTAAAATGTTTGTTTTTTCTACATCTAGGCGATCAACCCTGTGATATAGCGGTCTGAATAGCTCCAGAAACATTCTTAAAATATTATTGGGTCTTAAATTTGGACCTGTGCGGTTCTCTTGTCTTCTTACAGAGAGAGTCCCCACATATCAACATTTAAAGAATAAAACATCAGAACTGGACAAGAAAGTACCCACATTGTTCACAGCAAATCTGATCCGCCTGTGGTGGCCAAATATCTATATATATAAACATTGTTTCCAGAATATTGACTATCGTAGTTTTTTTTTCTTTTCTCAAGTGGATTTATCCAGAAAAAAGGAATACTTGGGTCCATAACCGGCACCCAACCCCAGAGTGAGAGATAAAAAAACAGATAGGAGATCCTTTGCTTATCCTTATTGGTTTTCTAACAGTGTACCCACCAGACATTTTCCGTAAATATCGGACATCTGTGTGCTGCCCATGGTGAACATTTTGATCGCAATATATATTTACCTGCACTACCTGACGTGAACTTTTTGACACATAATATTAGCATTATTTAAGCGGACGTTCCCCATTAGGAAAAATTAATCATTCTTGGAGGAACTGGGGTCCCTTGGATAGCACCACCTTGAAATATGTCAAAGATACACAGATGTGTTAAAGAGTAGTAGGTAAGTGTGATTGCTGATTGCTTGTGGCCACAGACTGACAGACTGTAAGAAAGAGAAATGAATATTTCATATTTTGTATAATCATTATACTCACTTCAGTCATTTCGGGTTCGCAAATACTGTTATATCATTTTCTTGTCTTCTTTGTTTCAGGATAGATTAACTAGAGACTTGGTTCTTTTACTTTATCCTCTATCCCTATATATATTATCATTAACTGTAATCTTTTGGGTTAATTACCTCTGTCGGGATCTACTTTGGGATTCCTTTACAGTAGAAGAGAGCCTATTGGGTTAATAAATTTTCTTGCATTTTTTATGTCTGTAAACTATACCTTCTGATAGATAATATTGTTGTATGTGATTTCTTTAAGATAATAAACATAAAAAATCTAAGCTATCGTGTTGGTCAAACCCCTGCCTAGTATATGTTATCCATAGCTTGGTTCACGTCTGCACGTATTATGTCACAGAATTGTGTATATGTAAGTGGAGTGTAACTCGTATATATATGTACCAGGAGAGAAAGGGAGTCTAGTTAAATATTGTCGTGAGATAGGCTGGGGTTAGAGCAATTACTCAATCCAGAGACTGTCCTTTCTCTTACACTCTCACCCCCTTGTGAAAAAAAGCTATTTCTTACCCCTTATTCTCACATAGTTTACCATTATCACCTCTGCTCAGACGGGACCTTAAACATCTTCAACCTATCTCAATACAATCTACGACATAAATGGTTGGCTCGTCGCGGGATTAAGATCCAAGTTTGAGTCTAGATAAATGTCTAAAGTCTGATACTGAATCAGAAGTTTCATCTAGATAGAGTGTGTTGTGAGTTTGTCTTGTGATTTAAGGAATAAATAATTACCCCCTAGACAATGCTCTTAGTTACTGGGTATTTGACCATACACACATATAGGATTTGTTTCTTTCCACAGCAATAGTTACGGGAAACTTGTTTTGATAATAATCTTTGTTGAATATATGATATTTGGTAATTTTGTAACAGACCGCTATTTCGCGTGATTGTTTATCAATCACTTGGGTTTTTTTTAAGCAGCAGAGTTGAGCTAAGCAAAGGACGGCTTGTTCTGACTTTTTAGTCAAGTTAATAACGTCCCTTCTCTTAACTGACTTCAGTGGGCGAGTTTTGGGGTGGAGTTTAATTTTTTTAAGGAAATTGTTTTTTTTCTCCCCTTAAATTGTTTTTTAAATGAAAATATTTTTCTCCACCGTTAGTAATAGTAGTTTTTCCAGGTTATCTGATCTACCACTTTTGGATTAAGTCGTCTGTATTAGGAGCCTAAGTGCCAGAGATAACAGCGATAGATTAGTAAACTGATAACAGGAGGAGGTATCTCAGGGTAAAGAATTACATCTTTGTTGGTTTTTCTCGTACGCGGCTAAGGATATAGTTTTTCTCCTTCTTTCCTTCTTTTTTTCCTCGGGTGAGTGGCATTCAGTTCTCTAACATAGCTGAGCGTGTAAAACTTTGGACTATGCTGAGAGGAAGCAAGGGAGACCTGATTGCAAGGAGAGGAAGTGACCGCGTTCGTCAACACAGAACTTGACCGATATGACGCGGAGCAGAAAGTAGCAGAAGCTAGAGAGAAGGAAGATAAAGCGGATAGGAAAGAAGCGGAAGAGCGTCAATCTCTATTAGAGCAGAAGAAAATTGAGGCAGAGATGGAAGCTCGCAGGGCAAACGAAAGAGAGAAGAAGAGACAATACGAGGAACGAGAGAAGGAGAGACAGCACGAGTTGGCGCTTAAGGCTCTAGAAGTCCAAAGTCGTGGGGCTGCCTCTACTTCCAGCAATGGAGAGCCGTCATCTCCCCATTCATCGTTAACTGATCACTCCAGCACTCATTCTCCCCAACTCACAGCTATGTCTTTTGCCCTGGAACCCTTCCCAAGCCCCAATGAGAAAATTGACTCGTTTCTAGAAAAATTTGAGAGAATGGCAAATCTGTATGGGTTAGAGAGTTCCCGGTGGTGCCTAAAGCTTTCACAGGCTTTGAAAGGTAGTGCTTATGAAGTCTACATGAAACTGGGAAGCAGTCAAGACAACTACGACATGCTAAAGAAGGCTTTACTGGAGCGTTTCGAAATGAACGCTCGTAAGTTTCTACAAAGGTTCAGAAACAGCAGAAAGGAGAGCACTGAAACATTTCAGCAGTTTTCTTCACGGCTGAAGGGATATTTGACAAAGTGTATGGAGCTTTCCGAGCTCCCTCTCACCTACGAAGGTCTTGAGGAGTTCGTTCTTATAGAACAAATAAAAACCACTTTGTCAAGTGAAACCCGTAGATTCCTGACTGAACAAGGCGCAGTCAAGTTAGATGACATTCTCAGTAAGTCTGAACGGTACATAAATGCTATGGCCGAGCTTCCCAGCACCAAACGCAAACCGACAGATGAGCCTGCTCGAAAAAATAATCTAGAGCAGTCTTCCCATTCTTCCCATCACCATAACCAACGAGAAGCCGTACCCCAACATCCTCCACAGGAAAAATCGAAATTCTTCAAAACCAGATATCCCACCCACAACAATCCTGATCAACCCCACCGTCCTACGTGGCAGCGCGGCCAGAAAGGACAGGGTGACAAAGGGAAAACCCCTGCGCACGGGACATCTGATCAGGACAAGCACACCGGGCCAAATCGCATCGGATGCTTGCAAACAGCCTCGCAAGGAAGAATCAATGTCAGTGATTCTCAACCTGAGGGGGAGAGGCCCTCAACGCGAGGAACTGTTATTTTGAATGGGACTTCAACATCTTGTCTTTTTGACACGGGTTTATCCTTTGACTGTATAGTCGCAAGGCACCTGGTCAAACCCGGTCAAGAGACAGAAGACACCGTCAAACTATGTGGAGTTTTCAAGAGTGATGCACCCAGGACGCTTCCCATCGCACTGGTGGAAATACACTCTGATTTTGTCAGAGGTGTTATTAAAGCGGCCATTATGGATGATCCTATCTACCCAGTTATACTTGGATGTAGATACGTGTTTATTGGGAGACCGAAAGAGCCGATTGTGGCAGCAGTAACCACAAGAGGGCAAGCCCAGAAGGAACGGGAGCCTGCGCCAAATGTGTTACCTAAGGAACTAAAAGAGGCGCAACAAAAGGACCCTACCTTGGAGCCCTGCTTTAAGAAACTGCCAATGGCTAAGGACCCCAGACACAACGGAGACATCTTTTCTAAGGATGGCGTATTGTATCGCAGAACGGGCAAACCTGATCAAGGGCATAACCAGCTCCTAGTACCGAAACAGTACAGAAACCAAATCTTAGAAATGGGGCACTCTCTTCCCTTTAGCGGACATATGGGACAAAACGCCACTATTCAGCGAATATTGACTCACTACTGGTGGCCAGGAATGAACTCTGATATTATCAGGTACTTGAAATCCTGCGCCCAGTGCCAACGTGTGGCACCCAAGCATTGGACACCCCCGGTTCCTATGGGTGAAATGCCAGTAGTGGGGACTCCATTTGAACGGGTTGCTGTCGACATTGTAGGACCCTTAGAAAGGACCAAACGAAGGAACAGGTTTATTCTGACCTTAGTCGACACATGCACTATGTGGGCAGAAGCTATACCGCTAACATGCACGGATTCCAAGCATGTCGCAGAAACCCTCATGCAAATCTTTACACGGTTGGGATTCCCTCAACAAGTTTTGACGGATAACGGATCCCAATTCCGTAGCCTGTTAATGGAGGAGATCTTTAAGATCTTGAGGGCCAAACACATCCACACAAGCCCCTACCATCCGGCCGGAAATTGGCTCGTGGAGCGCTTCAACGGCAGCCTCACCATGATGTTACGTAAGCTGGGACAAGAGAAACCTGAAGATTGGGACCTTTTCATTCCTGCAGCCTTATTCGCCTACAGGGAGGTTCCCCAGGCATCTACAGGATTTCCACCAGCTACACTTTTATTCGGCAGACCTATTAAGGGACCGCTAGAAGCCTTACTTCGGTCCCTGACAGACCATAAGGCTGACGAGACAGTCGTCTCAGCAAGCAAATATGTATCAGAGCTCAAGGAAAGGTTACAACTAGGATGGGACCTAGCAACAACCAACCTTAAGAAAGCACGCGCAAAGCACGCTCAACGATACAATAAAGCAGCGAAAGAGAGAGAACTCCAACCAGGGGAGAAAGTTTTGTTGCTACTTCCAACCGGAAACAACAAACTTCGCATCGGATGGCAAGGGCCGTTTACCGTCCTTAAAAAGATCTCCCGCACTAACTACAAGATCTCTATTAAAGGAAAGGAGAAGGTCTACCACGTAAATCTGCTAAAGAAATACTTGGAAAGACCAGTGCCGTCCTCCGAACATCTCCTGGCGGTCGCCATAGCGACGGAAAATGAGGAAGATGACGATAGTTGCATGGAGTATCCATTGCAACAAACGGAATCTTTCAAAGATGTCAAATTCGGCGAAAATCTCTCGGAAGCACAACAGACAGAAACCAGGGCGATACTGAAACAGTACACTGCAGTCTTAACGGATGTACCTGGTCGAACAAATCTCATAGAATTCGATATGAAACTGACCAACGAGACCCCTGTTCGAACCAGAGTTTACCCCATTCCGTACGCTAAAGCTGATGCACTACGCGGAGAGATAGACAAGCTATGTCAAGCCAAAATTATCAGTGAGTCTACCTCTCCTTACAGTTCGAGTGTAGTACTGTTACAGAAGCCCAATAAGGAAGTTCGGCTGTGCATAGATTACCGTTTACTTAACACAGTAACGGAATTCCAGCCCGAACCTCTACAGAGCGCTTCTGAGCTGTTCACTAAGCTTAGCAAGGCAAGAATTTTCTCAAAGATTGACTTGAGTAAAGGTTATTACCAAATACCAGTCAAGGAGGAAGTTAAGCCTTTGTTAGCTTTTAGCACCAGTGAAGGACACTACACTTTCAACGTTATGCCGTTCGGATTGCACAACGCACCAGGAGTCTTCACCAGAATGATGAGGAAGCTTTTAGAACCCTTGCAAAGTCCCCATATCCATAATTTCATGGATGACATATTAATTGCATCGGAAAACTATGATGAACATATTGCTACGGTTGCTATGCTCTTCATGCGACTACAGGAAACTGGTCTCACAGCCAGACCTAGCAAATGTCTCATCGGATTTCAAAAGCTAGACTTCCTGGGACATACCATTTCTCAAGGCTGCATGTGGCCAGTTACCAAGAACATTGAGAAAATAGTTGCAGCAAAAAGACCCCGAACGAAGAAAGACACCCGTTCTTTTCTATCACTGTGTGCTTACTATCAGAAATTTATCAAGAATTTCAACGGGCTAACGGCACCCCTTACTGACCTTACAAAAAAAGGGCGCCCGGACAAGGTTATTTGGGATTCGAAGTGCGAACAAGCTTACGTCACTTTAAAAGGTCAATTGTCTGAATATCCTATTTTGAGACTACCTGACCTCAAGAAACCTTTTATATTGCGGGTCGACGCTTCGGGTCAGGGCATCGGGTCAATCCTGCTCCAAGCAGATGACACCGATCCGAATCTGTTATTTCCAGTTGCGTATGGCAGTCGTAAACTGAATGCTGCAGAACGTAACTATTCCACCGTTGAAAGAGAGTGTCTAGCACTTGTTCATGGCATAAGGAAATACCATGAATACCTTTACGGAGTAACATTCACGGTGCAAACATACCACGCTCCTTTAGCTTTTCTTGGAGCGAATAAGGAATTCAACGCGAGGATCATGCGCTGGGCCTTGCTACTAAGCGTGTACTCTTTCAAAGTGGAATACATTCCGGGAAAACAGAATGTGGGAGCAGATTTTATGAGTAGAAATTGGAGCACGGAAGAGGAGGTGGAAAGCGAAAACAACAATCACCTGCAAGTTACTGATCAAGAGAGCTCCATTGTCATAAATGAAACATGAAACGGTTTCATGTCTTCAAGAGGGGACGACTGTGACGTATGAAAATCGAGCCTCTCTTTAATTACAACTAAACGTCTCTTACAACTAAACAACTCGAGTCATTCCCACGATTGCTGGTTTGGTATGCCATAAGTTATCTGGACATTCGCCCTTTTGTTGTCTTCTCTCTCGGCGGTATCTCTTACTGACATTCCCACAGAGAGGCAGACCGCAGGAGATCAGGTTACAATGTCAAGAGCCGAGATCAGCACCCTCTGTTTAACACCTGATAATAGAATGGACGAAGAATTCGCAGGTGCGTTTGCCAGCCATGGGGACATGGGCCGATTCAGTATATTAGCGCAGTTTTAGAAAATTCATCATCAGTCTGCCCCAGGAATTGGTGATATCTGCTAGCGCGAATCTTGGAGTTTTATATAGATAATTTCTTAAGATTCGTGGAGAGAGTCCTTTCCTGTGTGGCGGTAATCATATATATATTAGAATTTTGAGTGTCTTAACGTGTTAATGTTTTCACTGGGATTTCTGTGTTTATTAAATAAGCATATTAAATAGTTCCAGCTGTAATAAGTAAATTTAATTTCTTGCTATTCCCCCAGTAAGAGACGCTTTAAATTAATTAATATACGCTAGGCGACTGATAATTAGAGATAAATATACTTTTATTCATCATACGTAATTTTGCGAATTACTAGAGTTTTGTGGGTTTTAAATATAATTTAATACCGGAGTGATCTAGAGGTCTTACCTAACGAGTGTAGAATATAATAATGATATCATTGTTAAAATGTTTGTTTTTTCTACATCTAGGCGATCAACCCTGTGATATAGCGGTCTGAATAGCTCCAGAAACATTCTTAAAATATTATTGGGTCTTAAATTTGGACCTGTGCGGTTCTCTTGTCTTCTTACAGAGAGAGTCCCCACATATCAACATTTAAAGAATAAAACATCAGAACTGGACAAGAAAGTACCCACATTGTTCACAGCAAATCTGATCCGCCTGTGGTGGCCAAATATCTATATATATAAACATTGTTTCCAGAATATTGACTATCGTAGTTTTTTTTTTTCTCAAGTGGATTTATCCAGAAAAAAGGAATACTTGGGTCCATAACCGGCACCCAACCCCAGAGTGAGAGATAAAAAAACAGATAGGAGATCCTTTGCTTATCCTTATTGGTTTTCTAACAGTGTACCCACCAGACATTTTCCGTAAATATCGGACATCTGTGTGCTGCCCATGGTGAACATTTTGATCGCAATATATATTTACCTGCACTACCTGACGTGAACTTTTTGACACATAATATTAGCATTATTTAAGCGGACGTTCCCCATTAGGAAAAATTAATCATTCTTGGAGGAACTGGGGTCCCTTGGATAGCACCACCCTGAAATATGTCAAAGATACACAGATGTGTTAAAGAGTAGTAGGTAAGTATGATTGCTGATTGCTTGTGGCCACAGACTGACAGACTGTAAGAAAGAGAAATGAATATTTCATATTTTGTATAATCATTATACTCACTTCAGTCATTTCGGGTTCGCAAATACTGTTATATCATTTTCTTGTCTTCTTTGTTTCAGGATAGATTAACTAGAGACTTGGTTCTTTTACTTTATCCTCTATCCCTATATATATTATCATTAACTGTAATCTTTTGAGTTAATTACCTCTGTCGGGATCTACTTTGGGATTCCTTTACAGTAGAAGAGAGCCTATTGGGTTAATAAATTTTCTTGCATTTTTTATGTCTGTAAACTATACCTTCTGATAGATAATATTGTTGTATGTGATTTCTTTAAGATAATAAACATAAAAAATCTAAGCTATCGTGTTGGTCAAACCCCTGCCTAGTATATGTTATCCATAGCTTGGTTCACGTCTGCACGTATTATGTCACAGAATTGTGTATATGTAAGTGGAGTGTAACTCGTATATATATGTACCAGGAGAGAAAGGGAGTCTAGTTAAATATTGTCGTGAGATAGGCTGGGGTTAGAGCAATTACTCAATCCAGAGACTGTCCTTTCTCTTACACTCTCACCCCTTGTGAAAAAAAGCTATTTCTTACCCCTTATTCTCACATAGTTTACCATTATAACCTCTGCTCAGACGGGACCTTAAACATCTTCAACCTATCTCAATACAATCTACGACACTAAATCAGAGGCACATCTCCAATCCAACCTGCAAGTCTGGAAGGAAGAGCTGGAGAAGAGAGGGATGGTCATAAGCAGCTCTAAAACAAAATCCATGGTGATATCACGAGAAGAAAGAAGACATCAGATTAAGCTGGGAGAACAGGTCCTGGAGCAGGTCGACCACTTTAAATACCTCGGAGCTATTATAGACCGAAAGGGAGGCATCAAAGAAGAGTTGGCCACTCGAAAAGCAGCAGCTGGGAGACTTTTTCAGGCCATAAATCGAGGATTCCTCAGCAAGAAAGAAGTTGGTAAGAAAACGAAGATGGCTGTATACCGCTCCACCTATGTCCCAGTCTTGACATATGGATGCGAGTCATGGGCAATGACTACAACCCACAAAAGCCAGATCCAAACCTCAGAAATGAGGTATCTGAGGAAGGTGGTTGAAGTAACAAGAAGAGACATGGTACGCAACCAGACGATACGTCAAGGCCTTAAATCCTACCCCCTTCAGACCCAAGTAGAACAGTTCCAATTAAGATGGTTTGGCCATGTCTGCAGAATGGGAGAATATCGGATACCACGACAAGCATGGGAAACAAAGAGCCAAGGATCCAGACCCCGAGGACGACCCAGAGTCCGCTGGGAGGACAACATTAGACAATCTTTGAAGGACCGAGGACTAGAATGGAACCAGACCTGGAGGAAGACAGCCGATAGGATAGTCTGGCGCTCTCTCTTCCAAACCTCTACACCTCACGGTAGAAGGGGAACGACTAAGTAAGTAAGTAAGTATATATATATATATATATATATATATATATATATATATATATATATATATATATATATATATATATATATATATATATATATATATATATATATATATATATATATATATATATATATATATATATATATATATTTATATATTTATATATTTATATATTTATATATTTATATATATTTATATATATATTTATATATATTTATATATATATTTATATATATTTATATATATATATATATATATATATATATATATATATATATATATATATATATATATATATATATATATATATATATATATATATATATATATATATATATATATATATATATATATATATATATATATATATATATATATATATATATATATATATATATATATATATATATATATATATATATATATATATATATATATATATATATATATATATATATATATATATATATATATATATATATATATATATATATATATATATATATATACCTTATAAATATACACATTTTTAATCTTCCTGTACCTCAATTTTTTGGGACAGGAATTCTCAAATCAAGAAAATTTTTATTTACAGAATATAAATGAATAAGGTGGAAACTTTTTCCATCACTTGTAACAAAAGGAAAGGTCACTGTAATGGGTACCCAACAGTATGATTTCAATGCTTGTTATTAACACTACTCAGTTATTTGAGAGTCTGTTCTTTACATCATTCCCCAGGAAATTCCTTTTATTGTTGGGGATGAAATTGCAATGAACTTTCATGTGCCCGTACTAAGGGACTTATCTCGTTAGCCTGTCTGATGCTTTTGGCTCCAAAATATACACTGTCATCAACTGGTTGCCTCCTGTATGAAGATACTGATTTTGGGCTTCACTGGTTATTGATGGGCCTTCACTGCCCACAGGTTCTTTCTTTCCCAGGTTTTCTGCAACACTTTTGACTGGCAATAAAACCCTGGAATGAGAAGTAAAAGTTCCTCCCCTATAGAGCCTGTTTATAACAATTCCACAACTAATCGATAATAATCTTACCTGGGGTCAGCCATGTGTGCTGACCATGTGCACCAGACTCTATGTTTCCTTGACTACACTCAGTCCTGTGTTTTCATTCTTTTGCCCATATGGCATCAAAGCCATTGTTCCTTAAGCATTGATTGTCTTCCATAGAATCAGCAGGGGTGTACAAATATATCTTGTGACCTGTTAATTTCTTCTTTCAAACATTCTATGCATGGTTTCACATGTTCTTTGAACACTGTGTCACTCCAGAAGCCACTATCAATTTATTTTCTCCTGGACTTACAGTCACGAGATTTTATGGCAAATCTACAAACACATTTATTTTTCACTTCCCAATAAGGCTGCTTTTAGACACATTCCTACTTAGGTCGTCGTAACCTCTCCCAATTGGCAGTATCGAAATAAAATAGGGCTGCACACACAGCCTGTGGCCTACATGTCAATATATTACATATAAAATTATTTGTCTTACCTCAGTAAAGAATAATAACACATGCACAAGCTTGACTATCAGTAAATAGGTTTTCAGACTGCTTTATCGTCTAGACGGCAAAAGCTTGGTCACAAGGCTTTCCCGCTGATCTCAACTTGGCAGTGCTTGTTAGTTTTTCAAATGGCAAACTATGCAAGGAGGTGTTAAATTTTATCAACTACACCTGACCAATCAGAAGACGAGTCAAAATTTTAACTATTTTTGGACTATAAACGGGAGCGATTCTAAGTGTGTTTGTTCGTCTGATTACATTTGGGTATTTTATATCTCCGTTATTTATGGACCGATTTCAAATATCAAAAGTGATAATTAAACGGCCAACTGACCTCTATCGTTCTATCTAATCTTCCTTTGGTTATTCCTTAACAGTTTCATCTGGGTAATTTTTTTGTAATTAATTGTAGGTCTATATTGATCTAAAATATCAGTAAATTAAATTTTTCTAAGTCAAGATAATTTTATTAAGTGGGAACCTTTTATGTTAATATATTAATCAATATCAGCGCTATAATTCAAGATATGCCTTTCATTCTAATTCCCTTTAGTTATTGAGAAATAAATTATTTAATTTTGGTCAAAAACACAGAATCGGCATTTTTGCCACTACAACCAAATTTTTTCTTGATTCTACAAAAACGAGGTACCAATTTGATTGGTTGTTAATTTTTCTACGTCCTTCGATAAATATTAGGGTGGGTGTGTGTGTGTATGGGGTTAGTAACTTTTAACCTGTGGTAGTAGACAAATTCAAATTCTCTAGTTAAATTTTTAGCGGTAAATGGACTTTGCCCCTCAGACAAATTTCAAATATTGTAGTTATTTATAGATTTAAAAACAAAAAATACGCGGACTGGTTTTTAAGCAGGAAGTTTGAGCGTGGGGTTTACACAGATCCACTTCACTACATCAATATAAAGCGATACATGCTTTTCTTTTAAAGTTTTAATGAAGATTCGCAATGTCATCTGTACTAGTCTGTGATCTCACCTAAACAGTTTTTTTATTTTTTATCAGTCTTTGTATGTGCTTCGTTAAAATCAGTCTTCGTTTAAAAAAAATAAAAAGCCAGATAGAATACTTCTCTTTAACAACTTCAATTCGTTTACAATTAAATTTAAAATGAACGAAAACATATTTCTTTAAAATATATGTGTACAAACATTTGAGATAACATTGGAATTATACTGCATTGCTAGCAGATGTTCACCTGTCTCTCTTGCCCATGGCACGATGAGTGCGCTGTGGTCAAAGAGATTGAACTTTTTTTTTTAATATTTCGAGCAGAAGACGATACAAATCATTGGATTCTTTATATTAAATTTTTAAAAAGTATTTCGAATACGTTTTGTAAAACGAAGAATAATCATTAAGTATTAAGTACATTTATTGAAAGAGGGCCCCAGTTAATTTGTGCCCAGGGCCCCTTACATTGTATTTACGCCACTGTAGTGTTGTGTACTAAAATTAATGTACCACTGCTCAAGATGCTTACAATTTTCAGTTTTTATTGTTTGTTAAACTGTGCCCATAGTACGTTAATATTAGTTAAATACACGATGGAGTGTAATTACATTTGTTTGGTTCATTTAACGTTATCTTGCTCTTCACCACAATTTATATCCAAAGTAAACATAACGTAAATATATATGTCGTTCAGTGGTTGTTTGAGTTGACTGCTAGCAACGTTTCTTCAGCCTTTTAATATATTACATGTACAATATTTCTTGTAGCTAAAGTTCACAACGATTTGCGTGTCGAGAAATCAAAGAACAAAATTACACCAGCCGTAGGCCGCTGAGCTGTCATACGTTGACCGCCCACGCAGAAATACGGAATAATCCGCAGTGTTCATTACTTTCTTCTTCACTTGGCGCTCAACTGTCGCCGAGGCAAGAACGGAACAACACCAGCACTGCCTAACACAACAAACGCCAGCCTCAGCGAAAAGATAGGAAATGTATTTTTCAAACGTGTAACTTTCGATTTCAAATTGGAGATGGTTAGGAAGGCACATGGTATGGTGAAGGATTTCTCGTACAAAATGAATGAAGAAAGCACTCGCGCCATTGTTGTTGATTATTTAAAGTACCGTTTGGATAGCTGTGGATATGCCTGGGAGAACGATGGCCGAGAGAGAAACGTTCCACCCACTTCGGTTCAGGCAGCAATGCGTCGTCTTGGCGATGACTTCGAAGAGCGATACAGTAACAGATTTGTTGACATGATAGAAAAGTTGAACATTACAGCAGACAATGCATCAGAAATATTCACTGCAATATTGGATGAAATATTTGCAGACGGAGTTAACTGGGGACGAATGGTAGCTTTGTTCGGCTTTTCTGGTCGCTTTGCAGTTTACTGTTTCGAACATAACATGCCTGACTTGGTAGATAACATTGTTGAATCGGTAACTGCATATGTGGACAATCGTTTACATGAGTGGATGGAGACTCATAATTATTGGGTGAGTTATATTAATTAATGAAGGCCTACAGCTCAGCATAATCTTCGATTTCGCAAAAATATAATTATGCAATCATGTCTAAGAATTAGGTTACACTTTTAAAATTAGCATCCCTATAGGCCTACAGTTTGCAGCCTGAGTATAATTTCATTAATTCACATTCAATAACTGTTAGGCTACGTTTGTTTTTCCTAAAAGGATAACTATTAGGCCTAACGGTTTAAATGAAGAACAGTAGGCCGTGTGTACGATACGTCCTCATAAAAGAATTCAGAGTTTGCTAACCATGTAACATTAACTTTTGCGCCTGCTGTGTTTATTTAAAGTACCCATTTTCAAAAATTGCAGATATCCCCTGAAATATGTTTGGGACTTAGCATCTGCCACAATAGCATCTGCATGTGTAGGCTAAAAAAAAAAAAGGGATTAGGGTTAAGTTTAGGAATCCTAACCCTAACAACTTGAGTGACTTATTAGGATGACATCGAAGAACACATTCCATTATTCTTCATTTTAACTAATACAGCCGAAACACAATATTCAGAGATGCAGTAATAAGGATTAGGGTCCAATTTAGGAATCATAAACTGCTAAATCCATTTTGCCATTAAGTGTAGTGGGGATATATAGGTCAGTTTTACTTTAGCCATATTACATTGCCTACTTGCCAGGCCTGTCACAGCTAATAAATGTAGGGACGAGTAAATCGGAGATTAAGAGCTTAATTAAAGATTTAATAACAGATGAATGGAAAGCAGAGTGGGATAAAAATCTGAAAGGAAGACATGCATATAAGATGTTCAAAGCTCCAACAAGAAAATGTCAGATATCTAGGGAATTGAAAATTCCCAGTAATAAGAAACTTCTCAGACTACAGCTGGGAAAAGGCTATTTCAGAATAGAAGAACCTTACTTTGCAGGATGTCTTCAAGACAATAATATAGAACATTTCTTGTTAAAATGTAAGAGATAATGAACAAATGAGAATACCAATATTAGATTATTTGCAAGCATCCAACTTATCTATAAATATAGAAGAGGTGTTAAGAATAGACAGACCTAGGGAACTGCATAATATAGTCAAACAATATTTAACATGAACAAATGTTAATATATAGTGGCTGGGAATGTGGAGGTCTGATGCTGTTCTTACAATGCATATGACTTTTAACAGATGAAAGTCAATTAAATATCTGTTAAAGTCAGTTATATAACTGGAACCACCAGGCCTTTACACCCCTCCACTTTAATATTATTCTTGTTCAGAGTTTCTTCTTGATTTTGTTTGTTTTTTGTATTTGTTTTTAATTAATTTTTTTATTTAACGTATAAGCACAATTGTTTTGTCCCTATTTACAATGATTTGACAAATTTGATGCCACTTTCTCATATCGGCAGTTGTTCATATTATTTGGAATTGAAAACAATATATCCTAATTATAACCCATCAGAGGTTGAACGGGATATTTTTCTTCATTAATTTAAAAAAAAAAAAGGCTGGGTACCTTGATGGGATCAATCTGGACTCCTGCTTTAAAAAAAAAGGGTCTGCAAACCATCATCATCATCATCAGTTGCCATCTCCACAACGAAGGTTGGCTGTAATGGATCTCCATCTTCTGTCTCTTTGTCTTGGTGGTGCACTCTGATAGACTCTTTCCTGTCCATCTCTTGATGTTATCTTCCCACTTATAGCGTTGTCTTCCCCTTGCACGTTTGCCTTCAACTCTCCCTTCTGTTATGGTCTTCTGCAAGGTGTTATGCCTTTTTATGTGGCCAAAGTATTTTAACTGCCGAACTTTGACCTCCCTCATTAGTTCTCTTTTCATACCTAGATTTTCTAGGACCTCCTTATTTGTTTTCATCTCTTTCCATGAGATACGCCCCATTCTTCTATATATCCACATTTCAAGAGCATCAATTCTTTCTTCCAAATGCTTATTCATCGTCCATGTTTCTGCACCATATAGAAATGCAGAATATATATAACACTTTATGATTCTCAGTTTTAATTTGTGAGATAACTGTTTGGATGTCAGTATATGTTTCATGTTGTTGAATGTAGCTTTAGCCATTCCTATTCTCTTCTTGATTTCTGTTTCACATCTGCCATCTTCTGTTATTATATGACCAAGATATACGTAGCTCTTGACTTGTTCCAGGATTTTCCCATTTACGCTTATCTTTAATGTGGGTTTATCGTCTGTTTTGCTAATTATCATAGTTTTTGTTTTCTCAATATTAATGTCGAGTCCATATTCATGACTTATGCTGTTCACTTGCTTCACTAGTTCTTGAAACTCCTGTTCGCTTTCAGCTAACAACACGGTATCATCTGCATATCTAAGGTTGTTTATTGACCTTCCACTGATGTTCAGTCCTGGTATTTCCTGTATCTGTTTGAAAATTTTTTCGGTGTATAAATTAAATAGGCAAGGGGACAGCACACAACCTTGTCTGACACCTCTTTTTATGTCTATGTATGGTGAATAATTCCTTCCAGATCTTATTGTGGCAGTTTGCTCCCAATAAAGGTTACTGAGTATTCTTATATCTTTTCCATCAATACCTATGTCTTTGAGGCATTCAATTATTTTCTCATGAGGGACTCTGTCAAAAGCCTTCTTATAGTCAATGAAGCACATATACATACTGTTTTGAACCTCTGTATATTTTTCTGCTAATATTCTTAGGCAAAATATTGCCTCTCTTGTTCCACTGTTCCGTCTAAAACCAAACTGTTCTTCTTGGATTTCGCTGTCTACTTTACTTTTTATTCTTTCCTGTATGATTTTGAGCAGTATCTTAATTGCATGACTCATCAGGCTGATTGTTCTGAAGTCTGAACATTCTGTTGCATTTGGTTTTTTGGGCAATGTTATAAAAACTGATGTCTTCATGTCGTGTGGTATATATCCTGTATTGTATATATCGTTGCATATTTCTGTGATTGTATCTATACCAAAGCTCTCCAGAGCTTCTATCATTTCAATTTTTATGTTATCCATGCCTGCTGATTTTCCTTTTTGTATCATATGAATGGCATTCTCTACTTCTGATCTGAGAATGTTTGGGCCTTCGTTAGAATCTGGTGATGGTTTTTTTACCTCTGTTGTCCTCGAATAGTTCTTTTACGTATTCTGCCCATCTGTTTGATATGTCTTTCTCATCAAGTAATATTACACCATTTTTGTTCTTGATACAGCTTCCTCCTTGTGCAAACCGCGACCGATTTGATAATTTCTTTATTTCTTCATGCATATCTCTTGTCATGTGCTTTGCTTCCAAGTCTTCTATTTCCTTGCATTTTGTTTCTATCCACCTTTCTTTTGCTTCTCTACACATAGTACGTATGTCATTGTCTATTGTTTTATATTCTGGAGTGTTTTTTGCTTTCTTTCTTTCTGCCATTTTATTCAAGATGTCATCTGTCATCCAAATTTGATTTTTCTTAGACTTCTTTTTAGGTAAATTTGCATTTGCTGAATGTATGCTTGTTTTTAAGCATTCCCATTTTGCGGTTGCTTTTTCTTCTGGGTTTTCTCTTCTATACTGCTCCATGCTTTCTGTCAATAACTGTTGATATTTATTTTTGACGTCGATTAAATACTTCTGTTTTATATCTGGTTGTTTCAGCGCTGATATTTCTATCTGGGGTTCCTCCTGTCTTCTGTTTCCTGCTCTTTTCAGCTTTATATTTACTTTGATGACGACTGGATTGTGATCTGAATTTATGTCGGCGCCAGGATGTGTCTTTGCACTTGTGACACTGTTCTTAAATCTATGTTTTATCATGATATAGTCGATTTGATTTCGTGTTACATCTCCTGGGCTTTTCCATGTGTATAATTTCCTTGGGTGGTGTTCAAAAAAGGTGTTACATATGACCAGCTGGTTTTTCTTCACAGAACTGGATAAGTCTGTCTCCTCTATCATTTCTTGTCCCTAATCCATACTGTCCTACTATTTTCTTGTATTTTCCTTTTCCTACTTTTGCATTCATATCACCCATTACTATCAACACATCTGTAGATTTGACTGGTTTAAGTGTGTTTTGTAGCTCTTCATAGTATTCTTCTATTTCTTCCTCGCTATGATCTTTAGTTGGTGCATAAGTTTGTAAGATTGATATGTCGAATGGCTTTGCTCTCATCTTTAGTAACATCATTCTGTCATTGTGTGTCCAGTATCCACATACGTATTTTTCTAACTCCTTCTTTATCAACATTCCTACCCCTCTTTCATGTTTTTCTCCTCCTGAGTGTAT
Source organism: Oreohelix idahoensis (assembly GCA_024509875.1). NCBI lineage: Eukaryota > Metazoa > Mollusca > Gastropoda > Stylommatophora > Oreohelicidae > Oreohelix > Oreohelix idahoensis. Next base: position 28,685 of record JAMPIV010006333.1, read on the forward strand.
AAGCGTGTACTGGTCTCTTTTTATGTAGCCTGTATCCAAAAGTCTTGCCTCTGCAACTCCCAGTATATCGAGTTTCATGTCTGTTGCCTCTAATATAAGATTGTCAAGCTTTCCTTCTCCGTTTAGAGTTCTAACATTCCATGTTCCTATTTTTAGGCTTCTCCTACTAGTTTTTAGGTGGTCTTTCTCAGAATGCTCCCTTTCAACAGAATTTAAGGAACACTCGTCATTATGTACTTCCTTACAGTTGCCTCTTCCCTGTTAATTTGTACAGTAGTATCTTCCCCAGGGGACAGAGTTCTCTACATATCGGTTCTTATCTTGTTGTTGTGATCCCATTACGTTCTGTAGGAAGTACGTGGTAAGGCCCCAATCTCTTCCACGGTGGCTAGCCATTGTCTTTTTCTATGTCCGACACGCCTCTAGTGCGCCACACACTTTGCTGTTTCGCTTTGCGAGCCGTTGACCTTCTCAGATTCCTCTGCCTCACTCACCGTCTCAGTCTTTGTGTACTAGGGATGGACATTCCCTTGAGTAAGATTGCTCCTACTCCACCCATGTAGTTTAGCCAGTCAGCCAAGACTGTTGCCCGGGATGTGGCCACCGCCGTACACAAGCGGTATTCGAGGAGCCATACATGAGCTAGATAAAGAGAGGAGAACCAAATAGGATCTTGACTATCCTAAAAAGGACATGGCTGTCTCTCACCATGAAGTACTATCCCTCTCTCTTTATCCTACATCCCTCTGCAAACCATGTAAACATTAACTTTCGTCACTGCTGTGTTTATTTAAATTACACATTTCCAAAAACCAAAAATTGGAGATATACCCAAAAATATTTTTGGAAATTTGCATATGCCGCAAGGAAGAACTGCAAGTGAATGCTATTTAAAAATAAAAAAAATGCAGCCAAGAAATGAACATTTGTGCAGAAAGAAGCTTGCCAAACTACTAACACTGAAATTCACTTTATATTGATTTTGGGTTTGGTATTAGTTTTCATGTGTAGGTAAACTTTGTTGTGATTTTATATTTAAAATTGATGACACCAAAAACAGGAAAAATGTTTACTTTTATTCTTTAAATTGACTATATATATATATATATATATATATATATATAACAGCCCTTGACATGTAGCCTACATTTTCATGAAGATAATTTATCAGTATTTGATTTAACTCTGCAAAAATGTATTGTCGGTTCAATAGAGTTGTGATGCAGCAGATCCCATCTCACACTGCAGTATCCCTGGGAGTGAAGGAGCAGACAGACTGGCAAAGAATAATGGAAAGCTATATCAGACTAATACAAGCATAACAGTTAAAGAGGCCATGAGAAACACACGCAGAGACAAGTGGAAAACAGAACACCCATGCCACTTATACCCTGATACTTGAAAGTGAAGAAGGTGAAGGATCCCGTTACATGCCCATTGAGGCATATTTGGAATATGGTGTTAGGCCCATATTGTCTTGACCATTGGCACCCTAGGAGTGATGTGGTCAGCATCTTCCGGCCGCCTTAACCTTCCCAGAAGTTGCTGTGGTACTCAGTTCATGAGACTGAGTTGACCCTAGAGCCGTTACGATTCAAAAAATTCCCACCTCAACAGGATTGAACCATGGACCACTGAGCTAGGAAACCAGTGCACTAACCACTGCGCTACCGCGGCTCCCACTCTGATACTTACTTTAACTTTACTTTTTCAGTTCACTCATTCCATGAAGCATAGTGGGGAAAAAGAAGTTTGCCACTAAACACCCTGCAAACTTACTTTAACTTTACTTTCTCTGTCCACTGTTGCCATGAAGCATAGTGGGGAGTTTGTGTTCGTGAGCCAAGTATGTTTCATTGACTGCCATGAGCCCGTCTTGTTGTAGGATTTTGTAGTGGTGTTTGATGGTATTGTATGATGATGATATTACTAAATGTAATTGTATGAGGCCAGCTGTGAAGGCTCCTGAGATAAAATGTAGTTGAGAATTGTCAGAAGGCCTTTCTTGCTACCACTACGACCTCACACTTAATTTTTTTTTAATGAATGTGGCTACGTAAAGTGTCTAGGGTTATGATATGTAGTGTGGTGTAATAGGTTATAGATATACCCACAGATATTTAACAAGACTAATAATATTAATAAATGTTAAAATACACTGAACTAACTCACGTGTGTAAAATTTTTGATAAAATTATATTACATTTATTTTGTTCTGGATCAATTTTTTTAGATTGCCCAGAACTTAAAAGGATTTAGAGATTATGAAAGAAATGCATGGAATATTATATCATAAATGCAATAGTGTACATATATATGTACTATACTAGTTAGTTTTATTAAAATGTTCTAGTAGTCATCTACTTGGGAGGATAGTTAATGTTTGTGCTGTTGGGGTGGCCTCATCACACCTGTCTATATTGACTACACAGTGTCCAGAAAATGGTGGGAATTTTATGGGGGTATTAGTAACTAAAGGGCTTTGGTGAAAGTCCAGCAGACCAGAGGCTCACTCATCTTGTCGTTGTAGCTCTGGTGCTGAAAACTGATGGTCCCACCTCTCCGTGCTGGCGGGAAATAATGGTGGTCTCTGTCACAAGTACTGCACAGATACACTCGAGTAAAGTCACCCACTGAATAGACACTGCTTGGTTGACAACAGAAACTCGCAGCTCTGCAATCAAAGTATGGGCCATGTGTCAAAATCTATTCTCTACCCACGTCTGGACACAACACTGACATAACAACCACATCATACAGACAGGTCAGATCTCTCTGACCAAACAGCACATTTACCATGGTGGCTTTACATCAGATAGATCCCCCCAGACTATAGGTTCTGAAAAATATTTATTAGTTGTCTGCCCTAAAAGAGGATAGGTAATATGTTTCATTATTCTCAACACCTGATCTGTCTTGCATAATCCTTGCTGGAGTTTATGTACACCGTTGGTCCCTAGACCCTGACTTGGGCGGGGGGTCTAGAGCAAATCCCTACTTGTTTGTAAGGCTAGATTTCGATATGGCAGTATCAAATCACTCGAACATGAAACAATATTCAAAATATATAAGGAAATAATTTCAATCTTACCAGATTATGAATAAATAACACAGAATTGCTAGCAAAACTCAGCTGAGCTGCTGGCTATAGTATGGCGTCCCTAAATTTATTACACTTTCTTTCATATGGAAATCACCACACTTTAAAATCTGTGTCTATCACTGAACAACTATTGAAGAATGGCCCCACTTTCGCGTCTGAGCGCTAATGATATGATTGTCTGTGGCCAATCACTGCCTAGGTTTATTTTAAATTCAAATTTCCTACCATAAAGTCATTTCAGTCATGCTTCAGTCAAGTATGGATGGTTATCTGTTAGTCTGTCCGTCTCTACTTGTGTTTCTACAAAATGTACTTGATTTTTGAACCAACCTTTCTCTCCCCTCCAAAATTTTGTCGTTAAAAGTTATATTTAGACACAGCTACCACCCAAAAACCCTCTCCTCCATACTAAGTAAATTTGAACACCTGCGTTTCGAGGTCGTGTTTTTTTTGTGCAATTAGCGACACTTTTAGATTCAATACAGTCTGTCGATGATGTGAACAACACTGTCTTTTGTCATTATCTTCAATATTATCTATCCGTCTGTAAAATTAAGAACATATTAGTTCACTGCTCAGAATAGGCCATCCGGCCAGCTAATTTTTATATTCCTAACATTAATATTAAGAAAAAAGTACTTTTTAATTTTTGTAATATTCCAAACATCTGCGTTTTAGCCGCTGAATTCAAACCAAGGGCTTGGTATCGCGCAAAAGCGTCCAATAAATGACTGTGGCGTAACATATCTATGGTCCCTTCTGTCGAGTTGCTTACTTTTTATGTCAACTTGGGAAACGTGACTTTTCTCCGTTTCCCCCCCAATTGCGTCTCCTTAGCCTTTCCAGTCTCACGCAATCTTTCCAGTCATATTTTTTTTTCTTTTTGATCCGCCGTTCCCCTCCTGTCTAGCAAGTCAATTATTATGGAGGATGATGACCCGCGGTCTAGGCGATCATGTACTATTCGCAGCCTACGCAGTATGTTTTTATCCTTAAATGTTATCTTTGGAGATATTTTACCGTTGTATCTCTGTCCAATTCACTACACATCTCCCCACTTGAAAACATGCCTATGGCAAGTTCCAACACCAGCGATACACATAGGTAAAATTGCTCCTCACGTCTGCCACTACTCTAATTTTGATCACAGGGGTGCCGACTGAGGAAATCTGCACCGACATTCAAATTACGGCTTGCATAAGCGACTGGTTTCAGTTCCCCATCAGGTGAAGCTGATCTTTGCAACAAAGCCCCTCCGAGTCCCACATTACTTGCATCGGTTCTTAAGACAAAGTCCTGTGTCAAATCAGGCAGTTTGAGAATAGGCTTGCTAGTGAGTTTTTCCTTTAACTCTTGGAACGCTAGTTCACATTGTGCAGTCCAAATAATTTTATCTGGAAGTCCCTTGCGAGTCAGATCAGTCAGAGGAGCACATATAGCGTTAAAATTTTTGATGTATTTCTGATAAAATCCGCATAACGACACAAATGATCGCACGTCCTTTTTTGTTTGCGGCCTAGGTGCTCTCTGCAGTTTTTCCAAGTTCTTAGGATCAGGGGTCATATTACCCTGATATACAGTGTGTCCCAAGAATTCCAACTCTTTGCATCCAATACAACATTTTGTTGGCCTAGCAGTCAAATTCGCCTCCCGAAGTCTATCAAACAACATCTCCAGAGCTTCAATGTGTTCTTCAAATGTCTCTGTGGCGACGAGAATATCATCCATGAAATTCGTGATACCTGGGTTATTCAGGGGGTCCAACAATTTTCGCATCATCCTTGAAAACACACTCGGAGCATTTTTCAGTCCGAATGGTAGCATGTTGAATTCATAATGTCCATCCGAAGTGCTAAAAGCCAAATAAGGTCTCACTTCAGGCTTCACTGGGATCTGGTAATAGCCTTTACTAAGATCCACCTTTGAAAAGTATTTTGCCTTGTTCAGTCTGGCAAATAACTGTTTTGTGTCTGGTAATGGATCCACTTGTCCTTCTGTGACAGCATTCAGTTTCCTGTAATCTATGCACAGTCTGTGTTCCCCAGACGGTTTTCTCAACAAAACGACACTAGAACTAAAAGATGATTCACTGTGCGAAATAATCCCCTCCTTCAATAAATAATCTATTTCTTCCTTCAATGCCTTCTCCTTCGCGAACGGAATAGAATAGGCTCTCATACAGATTGGGTTTGAGTCTACCAGTTTCATGTCATACTGTAGCAAATTTGTATGGCCTGGTTTATCTGTTAATACATCTGTATGTTCCTCCAGAACTTGTTGAACTCTCTCCCTCTGGTTTTTAGTCAGGTGCTTACTGACTTTTACCTGTGCTGCTGTTTCACAAGGATGTAATGGGTATTCATGTGAGGTGAGTGGTTCTTTTTGCATCTGGGTTGCAATAGCTAAGGTCAATAAGGGGGTGCTTTCCTGGAGTGGTCTGTCCAGATACTTCTTTAACAGGTTTACATGATAAACTTTTTCCTTCCCCTTTTTGTCAATTTTATAGTTTGTTCTAGACACCTTCTCTAGAACCGTATATGGACCTTGCCAACCAATTTGTAATTTATTCTGGCTTCCCGGTAGTAGAAGCAGCACCTTCTCTCCGACTGCCAGTTCCCTGTCCTTTGCCTTCCTATTAAAATATGCTGCATGTTTCTTCCTGGCTTGCTTCAAATTATCATTTGCCAGTTTCCATCCAGCTTTCAAACGAGTGGTCAGTTCGTTCACATATTGATACGATGAGGTAACAGTCTCTTCCGCCTTCTCATCTGTCCAGGTCCTTAATAGAGTTACATCTGGATCTTTAATTTATCATACTTATTTTTTCATGGAACCCGTCGGGTCCCGTCCATTAGAAGCTTTATAATGAGGACTTTTCTTCCTAGAATCATCACTCACAAATCGACCACTACCAATTTTTTTCTGGGGTTTGTCTCCCCACTTTAGATTGCTTATGAGAGATCTTCGCTCTTTTGTCTGTTCTTCCAGTTTATATAAGTCTGACCGAGGGATTGTCATCCTATCCTGGGTAAAATTTCTTCTTGGTACTCTTCGCATAGTGGCCATGTTAATCCATTCAAGTGAAGACTGGGTGTGAAAAGGGGGCTCCCATTCCACTTTGTCTACCCGAGTATAATTAGTTTTCCTTTCAGGCCTACAGTTGCCCCGTGGCGTTTCTAGGTCCTGCACATATTTTCCCTTTGTGGGTGTTCCCTCATGAAATACGCCACATGCTTCTACAAAGTTTTCAACATCGACATTTACGTCGGGCCAATAGTATTTTCGAGCAATCTTTTGGCAGATGGTACCGACTTTCTCATGGTCACCATCGTTTCCAACATGTAAGCTCCTTATTAAGTTTGCCCTATATATCTTGGGAAGAACTAACTGTCCATGACCAGTGGACCTAGTTCCTGTCTTCCTGTATAATAGTTTGTTCTTCATGAAATATTCCCCCTTGCTCGGAGGTGTGTGGCATTTGGGCAATTTTTTAAAACAGGGCTTGAGTGTCCTATCCTCAGCCTGCGCCTTCCTCATCTCCTCTGGATGAGCATTTATAGGTTCACCTTCTTCCTCCTTCTTCTGTGACCTGGTCTGCACTGTCGCCATGATCACAGGTTTCTCGGGATTCCCCAAGAAGACGTATCTACACCCCAATATCAGAGGGTAGATTGGTTCATCTATCACTGCTGCTCTGATTTCTCCTTCCACATAGCGAGTTTTCACCGTTATCCTTGCGATGGGAAGTGTCATGAGTGGTATGTCCTTAGTCGCCCCTTGTATTTCCACTGTTTCTGTGGTATACTGACTTGGGTCCACTAGGCTAGACTTCACAACTGAATCATAATCCAAACCTGTATCATAAAGGCACCTTATGGTGACCCCATTACAAATAACATCCTCACAAACTGGGGGGTGATAAGGTTCCTGTTGCTCCTTAGGATTAACCTTTAATCTTTGCGTCCCCGACTTCATTGCAGCAAGGTTTGAAGGTTTCCTTCTACAAAATTCGGTGTTATGGTTATCCTTCTTGCACCATTTACACCATCTTTTTTCCTTGGTTCAACGGTTTTCTTTCATTGAACTTTTGGTCATTGAACTGTGAGTTTCTGTCGCGATAGTCATTTCTTGGCCGCTCAAAGTTTGTCCTACCTTTATTTCCCTGCTCTCTATTATCAAATTTATTAAATTGCTGTGGAGCTTTAAAATTGTCTATGTGCTTCTTTTTAGCACCACTTACCTCTGCCTGGGCTGCCTGATACCTCTCAGCAACATTTAAAATTTCCCCCAACTTCTCTGCACCTTGTTCCATGAGAAATTTTCTCATGTCTGGAGCCATGGACTCTCTCAATTGCTCAATCATGATCATTTCTTTAAGATCTTGGGTCTTCCCCAGAGCCGTCCATTTCTCCAAATAGGTTTCTAGTCTAGCAGAGAATTGGTGGTATGTCTCCCCAGACAACAGTTTGGCATTTCTAAATTTCTTACGATAAAATTCACCATTCTTCTCGTACCTTAATAACAAAGCCTGCTTTAACATGTCATAATTGTCTTGGTCTTCCCTGTTCATTTTGGCAAATACTTCATAAGAAGTACCTCTCAATCCCTGTGATAGCTTTAAGCTCCACCTCTCTCTCTCTAACCCATATGTAGTAGCTAATAACTCAAAACGTCCTAGGTACCCCTCTATGTCATCGTCTTTTTCAACAAAATGGTCTAAATGAAACCCCATAGCTGAGTTTGAGGCTCCCAGACTGGGCGTAGCATCTGAGGCAAAAGGGCTGGCACCATTTTCAGGAGCCTGGCCTTGTAATTCCAGCTCCCTTAGTCGTAATTCGTGCTCCCTCTGCAACCTTCTATCTTCTGCCTCCCTTTCGGCCTTTTTATCTTCTGCCTCCCTTTCGGCCTTTTTATCTTCTGCCTCCCTTTGCTGTCGTTTTTCTTCTGCCTCAATCTGCAGCCTCTTAATTTCTCTATCAGCCTCTAACCTCTTCTCTTCAGCTAACCTCCTTTCTTCCCGTTCAATATATTTATCACATTCAGCCGTTACGTATTGAATTAAAATTTGACCATCCATTCCCATCTCCTTCGCGGTGAGCACAGCAGCTGATCTAAATTTTGCCAGCTCCGCCATACTTTTTAGACAATATAATAATATACAAGCTAAATCTCTAACCAGTAAATACACTAAGTACTTCTAATTACTATATGCTAACTAATTCTAACTAACCAGTTAACTAATTAATTATTACTGGCTGTGAAGATTCACCAACTTTTATCTGCAGGGACACTTTTAATGTTAAAGGGAATTTTACAATTTATTTCCCTACTTTTATTTCTCCCACCAGGAGATCCTAATATTACTGTTGGGCTAATTATCCCTGGACAAGACCCCAATATATGTAGTGGTGTTTGATGGTATTGTATGATGATGATATTACTAAATGTAATTGTATGAGGCCAGCTGTGAAGGCTCCTGAGATAAAATGTAGTTGAGAATTGTCAGAAGGCCTTTCTTGCTACCACTACGACCTCACACTTAATTTTTTTTTTTTTAATGAATGTGGCTACGTAAAGTGTCTAGGGTTATGATATGTAGTGTGGTGTAATAGGTTATAGATATACCCACAGATATTTAACAAGACTAATAATATTAATAAATGTTAAAATACACTGAACTAACTCACGTGTGTAAAATTTTTTGATAAAATTATATTACATTTATTTTGTTCTGGATCAATTTTTTAGATTGCCCAGAACTTAAAAGGATTTAGAGATTATGAAAGAAATGCATGGAATATTATATCATAAATGCAATAGTGTACATATATGTACTATACTAGTTAGTTTTATTAAAATGTTCTAGTAGTCATCTACTTGGGAGGATAGTTAATGTTTGTGCTGTTGGGGTGGCCTCATCACACCTGTCTATATTGACTACACAGTGTCCAGAAAATGGTGGGAATTTTATGGGGGTATTAGTAACTAAAGGGCTTTGGTGAAAGTCCAGCAGACCAGAGGCTCACTCATCTTGTCGTTGTAGCTCTGGTGCTGAAATCTGATGGTCCCACCTCTCCGTGCTGGCGGGCAATAATGGTGGTCTCTGTCACAAGTACTGCACAGATACACTCGAGTAAAGTCACCAACTGAATAGACACTGCTTGGTTGACAACAGAAACTCGCAGCTCTGCAATCAAAGTATGGGCCATGTGTCAAAATCTATTCTCTACCCACGTCTGGACACAACACTGACACAACAACCACATCATACAGACAGGTCAGATCTCTCTGACCAAACAGCACATTTACCATGGTGGCTTTACATCAGATAGATCCCCCCAGACTATAGGTTCTGAAAAATATTTATTAGTTGTCTGCCCTAAAAGAGGATAGGTAATATGTTTCATTATTCTCAACACTTGATCTGTCTTGCATAATCCTTGCTGGAGTTTATGTACACCGTTGGTCCCTAGACCCTGACTTGGGCGGGGGGTCTAGAGCAAATCCCTACTTGTTTGTAAGGCTAGATTTCGATATGGCAGTATCAAATCACTCGAACATGAAACAATATTCAAAATATATAAGGAAATAATTTCAATCTTACCAGATTATGAATAAATAACACAGAATTGCTAGCAAAACTCAGCTGAGCTGCTGGCTATAGTATGGCGTCCCTAAATTTATTACACTTTCTTTCATATGGAAATCACCACACTTTAAAATCTGTGTCTATCACTGAACAACTATTGAAGAATGGCCCCACTTTCGCGTCTGAGCGCTAATGATATGATTGTCTGTGGCCAATCACTGCCTAGGTTTATTTTAAATTCAAATTTCCTACCATAAAGTCATTTCAGTCATGCTTCAGTCAAGTATGGATGGTTATCTGTTAGTCTGTCCGTCTCTACTTGTGTTTCTACAAAATGTACTTGATTTTTGAACCAACCTTTCTCTCCCCTCCAAAATTTTGTCGTTAAAAGTTATATTTAGACACAGCTACCACCCAAAAACCCTCTCCTCCATACTAAGTAAATTTGAACACTGCGTTTCGAGGTCGTGTTTTTTGTGTGCAATTAGCGACACTTTTAGATTCAATACAGTCTGTCGATGATGTGAACAACACTGTCTTTTGTCATTATCTTCAATATTATCTATCCGTCTGTAAAATTAAGAACATATTAGTTCACTGCTCAGAATAGGCCATCCGGCCAGCTAATTTTTATATTCCTAACATTAATATTAAGAAAAAAGTACTTTTTAATTTTTGTAATATTCCAAACATCTGCGTTTTAGCCGCTGAATTCAAACCAAGGGCTTGGTATCGCGCAAAAGCGTCCAATAAATGACTGTGGCGTAACATATCTATGGTCCCTTCTGTCGAGTTGCTTACTTTTTATGTCAACTTGGGAAACGTGACTTTTCTCCGTTTCCCCCCCAATTGCGTCTCCTTAGCCTTTCCAGTCTCACGCAATCTTTCCAGTCATATTTTTTTTTCTTTTTGATCCGCCGTTCCCCTCCTGTCTAGCAAGTCAATTATTATGGAGGATGATGACCCGCGGTCTAGGCGATCATGTACTATTCGCAGCCTACACAGTATGTTTTTATCCTTAAATGTTATCTTTGGAGATATTTTACCGTTGTATCTCTGTCCAATTCACTACAGATTTCTGTAATGCTGTCTATCTTGGTCTTCCATTGCCCAGAAACCAGGTCTTCTATTGTGCTAATTGATCTGGCTACATTCTTATGAGATGGTCAAACCAGTTTTTTATCTCTCTGTATACTTGATGCAGTATGTAGTTCATACAGTTTTTCTGATATCATCATGTGACATTGAGTCTCTCTTGATAACATTAATAGCTTTTTTTAAGCATATCATCTCACAAGATTTGATTTTCTTCTGTGCTTTGGTCAGGGACTATGTTTGACACTGATAGCAAAGAGTTGATAAGAATATATTATTTATCAACTGTCCTATAGTTTCCATACTGGTATTCTCATGTTTGATTAGTGGTGACAGTAAGTCACTACTCTGGCTTTTTGACATCTTGTTTCAATTTCATTCAAATCTTCTAGTTTCTTTGAAAATGCTTCCTCAGTATTTGAACTCTGGAGCCTGGCAAAGCCTGATGTCATCAGCATGTATGTTAAGTGGGTCTTATGATCAGCTGACCTTCATAGTTTCTGTCTGTCATGTGTTATCTTCTGCCTGCAAGTTGAATTAAGTGCATTTGCACAATTGTGCAGTTTGTTATTATCTTCTTACATAAGAATTTGGTCTTCACTAAAAAGTAACTGGCTCAGTTGGTCATATTCTTCATGTCCTGGGTTTGCTTCTGATGTTATTTTGTCCATATTAATATTGAACAGTGGTGGTGATGGTATTAAAAAGTTGTTTAAATTATTCTCCAACTATTCAACAGTGATTCTAAACTTTTTTACATAATCTACCCTCATTGCATCCATCACATAACTTCTAGGTGAATAATGAAGTAAGCATTAAAACAAGTTTAGTTAATGTTTGCGATTAATATATGTAATTTTAATTTATACGAGGAGCATTCAGAAAGTAATGCACCACATCGTTTTTCTCAGCTAATAATAAAGATAGAAGCATGAAATTTTGCACACTTCAAATATGGCATATGCAAATTGTGTGCATTAAATTGCACCGCAACCGGCCAAATAATACGGCTGCCCTAAACCGTTGAAATGGAGCGTGTTAGCAACTTGCGTTATATGCAGCGAATTGTGATAGAATTTCTCGTTGCAGAGAAGGAAACTGTTGTGAATGTCATGAAATATTCTAATCCACATATATAAATTATTAGGTAAATATGAAGCCTAACAAATAAAATTAATAAAGAGAAGAGCAATGGTAAAATAACAGTGCTGTCACAAAGAATGTACTCGAAATCCCCCTTGTTTTCTGCTTCGTCTGCAAATTGTAACGCTTTCACGTTGATATAAAAGCTTACTGTATTATTACCCGCCTTCTTCAATGAAACGTGTGCTGCATTTCTAAGAAAAACATTGAGACGTACTGCGTAATGACCTAAATTAATCCTAACATTAATTATATTACGTTACCAAAACGAACGAACAGATGGACAAAAGGATAGCGAGAGGGGAGGGCTGAAAATCAGGAACGCATGCAACACGCGACGCGCGATATACAAATGCTGGCATCACGCGTGTAAGTCTACAAGCACTAACTTTTTCAGACGGACAGTGATAAAATACACTACCCTTTCCCAGAGTTAGGTTTATAAATCATAACAGACTCTTATTAGAAAAGATAACAATAGATGGGTTTACGTTTGAACACATAACAGTACCCAGACAGCACATCTTCCAAACAGGAGGTAGAAGAAATTGCATATTTTGAACGCAGCCACGTAGCTCCTTTAAATTAGTATTTTTGGGTTCCTTAGGGCTTGTTGACAAAGAATATGTAAAACGTTACGCAAATAGTCCAGGCATTAATAAATTATACCCAAAATAAAATATTGGGGATGCCTGACAACACCAAATCATTTCTGCTCATAAGATTTTTTTTAAACGTGTTTGAAAAAGATTTACGTTACAGAAATAGCCTACCATGTAAACTCCAAATTGATTGGAGCGCAACAAATGAAAGCCTAACCACGATTGGTCGGGCTATAAATACTATCTTGGTTGTTGGGGGAGACGGGAAAAGATAACATTTTTTCAAACACTTGTCGAAACGTGGCTCATTGGCCAGTCTCGCTGATATACACACTTGGGAGCGTTAGTTCGAGACCACTTGTTTAAAAAAAGCTTGATAAAGCATCAGTGCGTTGAAGCCAGCTCATATTAGTGTAAAATAAAAGCCTGGAACATAAGCAGATGGAGATTTGTGCCAGTTTGTGCCAGAATTCATTGCTAATCAACGTATCTGTGTTATTCGTATGAATTGTGGTAAGCTTGAACCATTTAATATCTTTTAATGAAAATTGAATGTGAATTGTTGATTTATGCCTGTATATATATATGTGTAGTTCAGTGGCAAACGTGAGGTAAAGCCTAAAATGCTCCAGCCTGAACAGAGGGTGTCGGAGAGAAGTAAAACGGCATGGAATGGCCAAACAGTACACTGACACCTGGATGATTGACTAGAAAGAAATAATGCTGGAAGTGCAGAGGCGTAGTAACCATTAAGAAGGGTAATACTGGAATAAAGTATGTCAAATGAAGCTGACTGTTGGCCTAACGCTCTGAACGCAATGTTTGTGCTGTATTGTGATCAGTGTAAAAGAGAATATAAATTAGTTATGAAGTAGAAGGTACATCCTTCTTGATTTCAGGGACAGTGGTCTTGATGGTACTGAGCAGCATCTAGTCAGAGATTTGCTGAATCCAGAGTCGGACAGCATACTCCTTGGTCTTTTTAGCTATCAGTGAGGTGTCTCCTGAGCCCAGAGGAGAATTCGAGCAGAGGAGTCCTTTCCTGCCGCCATCACTCAAGATAAGCAGAGTTGGCCAGCTGAGCTCAACATTATGTCCCCTCATCTTGAAATAACTTTATAAAAATACCATTCAGAGGGGAATTTACTTGTCTTAAAATCAGGAACTGTGAACATCTCCAATAATAGTCCCTAAAGACAAACTATTGAAGTCATGATGACAAATACCAACAGAGCTTGAACAAAACAAAACCAGTATTACCTCATTTTACTACTACACAACTGACACACATAGAACATTTGTAATAATATATGTCACTACAATATTCATATTAAATACATTCTGTACATAACTTGTAATTTAAATTGATTGTGATTCCTGGTTCCCTTGTAGTTGAATCAGGACACATATTCATTCATGCCAGTAATGAATACATATTGTTATTCGAAAGTTTATCAGTGACTCTTTTAAGATATCTTTGTAGAATGTTATATGTATGTGAGTGTCACAGTGTTGTCAAGAGTAGTGGATTAAATTAAATTGTTTATCTGTCTGTTGTTGTGACTTACACTTCATCATACACATACCCTAGACACATAACGTAGCATCACACTATTCCAGAATAATTCTGACTGAGATATATAGATATGTGGTAGCAAGTAAGGTTATCTATAATACACTACTCTTAATAGATATAGATACCTTCACAGCTGATCTCAGTCAGTACACTAAGTTCCCTATAAGTATTTATAACATCCCACTTCACCACATATATTGGGGTCTCGCTCTTGGGATTTTGAATCTTTAACTATTAAAAATATTGGGGGTAATTCACTTCAGGGAATATAAGAATTAAAAGGTATCCTTGGGTGGAATTAAATAAGGTTGAGCTCACGGTGCCTGTGTTGTCCATTAGAGATTGAATTGTTGGTTAGACATTGTATAAATTTACATAATAGACAATGGCGGACCTGGCCAAATTTCGATCTGCTGCGGTTCAGACTGCAAAAGAGTTAGGATTAGATGGGCAAGTTATGGTTGCCTATGTCACGACGGAATGTGACAAATTTATTGAACGTGAAGAAAGAAGGTTTGAAGCCGAAAGAAAGTTAGAGGCTGACAGGGAAATTAAGAAGTTACAGTTTGAAGCTGAGGCTGAGACTAAGAGGTTGCAGATTGAGGCTGAGGCTAAGAAATTGGAGGCAGAAAGAGAAGACAAAAGATTAGCTGCAGAAGAGAAGAAATTAGCTGCAGAAAGGGAAGAGAGGAGATTAGCTGCAGAAAGGGAAGCAGAAGATAAAAGATTACAAAGGGAACATGAGTTACGACTAAGGGAGTTTGAGTTTCAAGGCCATGCTCCTGAAAATGGTGCCAGTCCCTTTGCCTCTGATGCTACGGTTACTCAAGGAGCCTCAATCTCAGCTATGAACTTTCATTTAGATCATTTTGTTGAGAAAGACGATGATATTGAGAGCTATATAAATAGGTACGAACTATTAGCTACCACGTATGGGTTAGAGAGAGAAAGGTGGAGCTTAAAGTTATCTCAGGGACTTCGTGGGGCAGCTTATGAAGTTTTTGCAAAAATGAGCAGAGGTGATCAGGAAAATTATGACATGCTAAAGCAGGCTCTTTTGTTAAGGTATGAAAAGAATGCAGAGTTTTACAGAAAAAAAAATTTAGGAATGCTAAACTACTGTCAGGTGAAACCTATCACCAGTTCTCTGCACGAATAGAGACATACTTGGAGAAATGGACTTCTCTGGGGAAAACCCAAGATCTTAAGGAAATGGTCCTTATAGAGCAATTAAGAGAGTCCATGGCTCCAGACCTGAGAAAGTTTCTCATGGAACAAGGTGCAGAGAGGCTGGGTGAGTTGCTAAATGTTGCTGAAAGGTATCAAGCAGCTCAAGCAGAGGTAACAGGTAATAAAAAGAAACAGGTGGATAACTTTAGGGCACCACAGAACTTTAATAAATTTGATCCTAGGGATCAAAATAAAGGTAAGCACCAATTTGATAGGCCACGGTATGACAATAAAAATAAATTCCCACAATTCGATGAAAGGAAATATGATGAAAGAAAATCTTTCAACCAAGGAAAAAGGTGGTGTAAAAATTGTCAGATGGACAATCATGACACTGACCGTTGCAGAAAGAAACCTGTGTATATGGCAACCCTTCAGGTCAGGTCGACCTCAAGACAGGAGGAGGATATTATGTTGGATACCACTCCAGAAGAGATGAGGAAGGCACAGGCTGGGGATAAAACACTCAAGCCTTGTTTCAGAAAATTGTCAACTTGTCATACAACTCCAGGCAAGGGAGATTTTTACATGAAAAACAAGTTGATGTATAGGAAGACTGGAGCTAGATCCAATGGTCACGGACAGCTGGTTCTTCCAAAAAGATATAGGACAGAATTAATAAGGAGCCTACATGTGAAACCAGATGGGGACCATGAGAAGATAGGTACCATCATTCAAAAGGTGGCTCACAATTATTATTGGCCCAAAGCAAGATGGGACATTGAAAATTTTGTAGAAAGGTGTAGCATAGCACATGAGGGAACACCCACAAGTGGGAACATGGATCAGGACCTGGACACGCCCCGGAGCAAAATTAGGCCTGATAATAGAAAGAAATATAGATTTGATAAAGTGGACCAAATGGAATGGGAAGCCCCTTTTCACGGACAAGCTTCACTTAACTGTTTTACTATGGCCACTATGCGGAGAGTGCAAAAAGATGTCTTACCCCAGGATAAGCCGAAAATCCCTCAATCGGACTTAAACAAACTGGAGGAAGAGGATGTAGGGAGGAAATCTCTCATCAAGAATTTTAAGTGGGGAGAAAGCCCCAAGAGAGAAATTGGTAGCGGTCGTTTTGTGAATGATAATTCTGGGAGGAAAAATCATCACTATAAAGCTTCGAGTGGAAGAGACCATACCGGTGCATGGACAAATAGGTCCACACAATTAAAGGTCCATATGTAGCTTTGTTAAGAACGTGGACTGATGAAAAGGCAGAGGAAAACATTACATCTTCATACCAATATGTGAATGAGCTGACCACTCGGTTAAAAACTGGCTGGAAACTTGCCAATGAAAATTTGAAACAAGCCAGGAAAAAACATGCTGCCTATTATAACAGGAAGGCGAAAGACAGAGATTTGGCTGTGGGAGAGAAGGTACTGCTTCTTTTGCCCGGGAGTCAGAATAAGTTACAAATTGGATGGCAGGGTCCATATACAGTTCTAGAGAAGGTGTCTAGAACAAATTATAAGATAGATAAGAAGGGGAAAGAAAAAAATCTATCATGTGAATCTCCTGAAGAAATATTTGGAAAGAGAACATCAGGAAGAGACACACTTGTTGACCTTGTCCATCGCCATGGAGATGAAAAAGGAACCACTTTCATCATTTGTATATCCATTACACCCCTGTGAGACAGCAGCACAGGTGAAAATCAGTACACATTTAACGAAAACTCAGAAAGAGAGAGTGCAACAGGTTCTAAATAATCATGCAGAGGTGTTAACAGACCGACCAGGGCATACAAACCTATTGGAATATGATATGAAACTCATAGACTCCACACCTGTCTGTATGAAACCATATTCGATTCCGTTTGCTAAGGAAAAAGCTTTGAAGGAAGAGATAGACTATCTATTGAAGGAAGGAATTATTTCGCACAGTGAGTCTTCGTATAGCTCCGGTGTTGTACTCTTAAGGAAGCCCTCTGGAGAACATAGACTCTGTATAGATTACAGGAGACTGAATGCTATTACAGAAGGACAGGTGGATCCATTGCCGGATACAAATCAGCTGTTTGCCAGACTAAATAAAGCTAAATATTTCTCAAAAGTGGATCTGAGTAAAGGATACTATCAGATTCCAGTAAAGCCTGAGGTTAGACCATACCTAGCTTTTAGTACCTCAGAAGGACACTATGAGTTTAATAGATTGCCATTTGGATTGAAGAATGCGCCTAGTGTCTTCTCTAGAATGATGAGAAAATTATTGGATCCTCTGAATAATCCCTGTATAACAAATTTTATGGATGATATCCTTATAGCAACAGAAACATTTGAGGAACACATTGACTCTCTGAACATGCTGTTTGATCGACTTAGGGAGGCAAATTTAACAGCCCGACCAACCAAATGTTGCGTTGGATGTAAAGAATTGGAATTTTTGGGACACACAGTTTATCAGGGAAACATGACCCCTGACCCAAAGAACTTAGAGAAACTACAGAAAGCCCCGAGACCACAAACCAAGAAGGACGTGAGATCCTTTGTCTCATTATGTGGTTTCTACCAGAAGTATATCAAAAACTTTAATTCCATATGTGCACCTTTAACGGAATTGACACGTAAAGGACTTCCAGATCGCATTACATGGACACCACAATGTGAAATGACTTACCAAGAATTGAAGGAAAAGCTCACAAGTAAACCCATTTTGAAATTACCTGACTTAAGTCAAGAATTCATAGTAAGGACGGATGCAAGTAATATTGGGCTAGGTGCAACTCTACTACAGAAATCAGATGCATTGGATGGGGAATTAAGCCCAGTGGCATATGCTAGCAGAAAGTTGAATAAAGCTGAAATCAACTACTCAACTAGCGAAAAAGAATGTCTTGCAGTAATATGGGCAATAAAGAAATTCAATATTTATCTATATGGGAAGGCATTTAAGTTGCAAACAGACCACAAACCTTTATCGTTTTTAGCACAGGCTAAGCATGAGAACTCTAGGTTACTCCGATGGTCTTTGCTTCTGGCTCCATATAATTTTAGCATTGAGTATATATCTGGAAAAACCAATTTGGGAGCTGATTTTTTAAGCCGCCATCCGTGTGATGAGAATCACCGTAAACCCCAGAAATAATAATAAATTTCTATATGTGTATATAGAATAAAGGACTGACATATAATGTCTGTTTTAAGAGGGGAGGTGTCATGAAATATTCTAATCCACATATATAAATTATTAGGTAAATATGAAGCCTAACAAATAAAATTAATAAAGAGAAGAGCAATGGTAAAATAACAGTGCTGTCACAAAGAATGTACTCGAAATCCCCCTTGTTTTCTGCTTCGTCTGCAAATTGTAACGCTTTCACGTTGATATAAAAGCTTACTGTATTATTACCCGCCTTCTTCAATGAAACGTGTGCTGCATTTCTAAGAAAAACATTGAGACGTACTGCGTAATGACCTAAATTAATCCTAACATTAATTATATTACGTTACCAAAACGAACGAACAGATGGACAAAAGGATAGCGAGAGGGGAGGGCTGAAAATCAGGAACGCATGCAACACGCGACGCGCGATATACAAATGCTGGCATCACGCGTGTAAGTCTACAAGCACTAACTTTTTCAGACGGACAGTGATAAAATACACTACCCTTTCCCAGAGTTAGGTTTATAAATCATAACAGACTCTTATTAGAAAAGATAACAATAGATGGGTTTACGTTTGAACACATAACAGTACCCAGACAGCACATCTTCCAAACAGGAGGTAGAAGAAATTGCATATTTTGAACGCAGCCACGTAGCTCCTTTAAATTAGTATTTTTGGGTTCCTTAGGGCTTGTTGACAAAGAATATGTAAAACGTTACGCAAATAGTCCAGGCATTAATAAATTATACCCAAAATAAAATATTGGGGATGCCTGACAACACCAAATCATTTCTGCTCATAAGATTTTTTTTTAACGTGTTTGAAAAAGATTTACGTTACAGAAATAGCCTACCATGTAAACTCCAAATTGATTGGAGCGCAACAAATGAAAGCCTAACCACGATTGGTCGGGCTATAAATACTATCTTGGTTGTTAGGGGAGACGGGAAAAGATAACATTTTTTCAAACACTTGTCGAAACGTGGCTCATTGGCCAGTCTCGCTGATATACACACTTGGGAGCGTTAGTTCGAGACCACTTGTTTAAAAAAAGCTTGATAAAGCATCAGTGCGTTGAAGCCAGCTCATTTAGTGTAAAATAAAAGCCTGGAACATAAGCAGATGGAGATTTGTGCCAGTTTGTGCCAGAATTCATTGCTAATCAACGTATCTGTGTTATTCGTATGAATTGTGGTAAGCTTGAACCATTTAATATCTTTTAATGAAAATTGAATGTGAATTGTTGATTTATGCCTGTATATATATATGTGTAGTTCAGTGGCAAACGTGAGGTAAAGCCTAAAATGCTCCAGCCTGAACAGAGGGTGTCGGAGAGAAGTAAAACGGCATGGAATGGCCAAACAGTACACTGACACCTGGATGATTGACTAGAAAGAAATAATGCTGGAAGTGCAGAGGCGTAGTAACCATTAAGAAGGGTAATACTGGAATAAAGTATGTCAAATGAAGCTGACTGTTGGCCTAACGCTCTGAACGCAATGTTTGTGATGTATTGTGATCAGTGTAAAAAGAAAATATAAATTAGTTATGAAGTAGAAGGTACATCCTTCTTGATTTCAGGGACAGTGGTCTTGATGGTACTGAGCAGCATCTAGTCAGAGATTTGCTGAATCCAGAGTCGGACAGCATACTCCTTGGTCTTTTTAGCTATCAGTGAGGTGTCTCCTGAGCCCAGAGGAGAATTCGAGCAGAGGAGTCCTTTCCTGCCGCCATCACTCAAGATAAGCAGAGTTGGCCAGCTGAGCTCTACATTATGTCCCCTCATCTTGAAATAACTTTATAAAAATACCATTCAGAGGGGAATTTAATTGTCTTAATATCAGGAACTGAGAACATCTCCAATACTAGTCCCAAAAGACAAACTATTGAAGTCATGATGACAAATACCAACATAGCTTGAACAAAACAAAACCAGTATTACCTCATATTACTACTACACAACTGACACACATAGAACATTTGTAATAATATATGTCACTACAATATTCATATTAAATACATTCTGTACATAACTTGTAATTTAAATTGATTGTGATTCCTGGTTCCCTTGTAGTTGAATCAGGACACATATTCATTCATGCCAGTAATGAATACATATTGTTATTCGAAAGTTTATCAGTGACTCTTTTAAGATATCTTTGTAGAATGTTATATGTATGTGAGTGTCACAGTGTTGTCAAGAGTAGTGGATTAAATTAAATTGTTTATCTGTCTGTTGTTGTGACTTACACTTCATCATACACATACCCTAGACACATAACGTAGCATCACACTATTCCAGAATAATTCTGACTGAGATATATAGATATGTGGTAGCAAGTAAGGTTATCTATAATACACTACTCTTAATAGATATAGATACCTTCACAGCTGATCTCAGTCAGTACACTAAGTTCCCTATAAGTATTTATAACATCCCACTTCACCACAGTGAACATTCACAAGCGTCCATGTGATGTGTATGGAAGTTTTGCAGTCGACAGGAGTACAGTCAGTCGCTGGGTTCAGAGAATCAAAGAATCAGGAAGTGGAGATACGGAGCTGCTTGATCGGCCGCGCTGTGGACGTCCTGCCACAGCCACCAACGCAGAAATGTTGAAATGTGCTGAGGGCATTATTCTTATTGATACTACTCAACAGTTGGCCTTACAGCTGTCAGTCAGCATTGGTAGTGCAAATGCAGTTATAAAAACTCTCAGATTTTCTAAGGTTTGCGCAAGATGGGTTCCTCGAAGTCTCACAAATGACTACCGATTGCAAAGGAAAGCAATTTCTTCTGAATTGTTGGAGCGTTTCAATGCTGATGGAGAGAACTTTTTGGCTAAGATCGTTACAGGTGACGAAACCTGGGCACATCATTTTGAACCTGAGACAAAAAGACAGTCAATGGAGTGGCATCATCCGCATTCACCACGAAGAAAGAAATTCAAGACAATTCCTTCAGCTGGAAAGGTCATGATCACTGTCTTTTGGGACATTGAAGGTGTGATTCTTGTGGACGTTATGCCAAGAGGAGAGACAATCAGTTCGCAAGCTTACATTAAGACATTGAAAAAACTCAATCAACGTTTTCGCAGAGTTCGGCCGCACAAGAATCCAGCAGACCTGCTTCTCCTTCACGACAATGCGCGACCTCACACAAGTCTGGCGACACGGGAAGCAATCACCAAATTGGGTTGGACTGTACTACCCCATCCACCCTATAGTTCCGATTTGGCACCCTCTGATTTTCATCTGTTTGGTCAACTTAAAGATGCACTCCATGGGACAAGGTTTGAAGATGATGAAGGAGTGATTCATGCAGCGAAGAAATGGCTACATGATCAAGACAAAATCTGGTACGGGCTAGGAATACATGCACTTGTTTCGCGCTGGCATAAAGCCGTACAAGTTGATGGGGATTATATTGAATAATACCGATGTTTACATGACATATCCATGTATATTGTGTATAAATTTCATGCTTTTTGAATAAACAGCTCCTGAGAAAAACGATGTGGTGCATTACTTTCTGAACGCCTATGTATAATAAATACAATTGTAGCAGATTACTGTGGAAAATGATCAATTTTAAGTATAAGTAGTTAGTTGCCTCTAACATTTTCATGTCTGTTTTGATCTGACAAAAACCTTATTGACCAATGTAAAAGGTAGGGTAAGTGATCTCGTTACATGCCCATTGAGGCATATTGGGAATCTGGTGTTGAATTTGGTCTTCACTAAAAAGTAACTGGCTCAGTTGGTCGTATTCTTCATGTCCTGGGTTTGCTTCTGATGTTATTTTGTCCATATTAATATTGAACAGTGGTGGTGATGGTATTAAAAAGTTGTTTAAATTATTCTCCAACTATTTAACAGTGATTCTAAACTTTTTTACATAATCTACCCTCATTGCATCCATCACATAACTTCTAGGTGAATAATGAAGTAAGCATTAAAACAAGTTCAGTTAATGTTTGCGATTAATATATGTAATTTTGATTTATATAATAAATAAAATTGTAGCAGATTACTGTGGCATATGATCAATTTTAAGTATAAGTAGTTAGTTGCCTCTAACATTTTTATGTCTGTTTTGATCTGACAAAAACCTTATTGACCAATGTAAAAGGTAGGGTAAATGATCTCGTTACACGCCCATTGAGGCATATTGGGAATCTGGTGTTAGGCCCATATTTTCTTGAACATCAGCACACTAGGGGTGATGTGATCATCATCCCGCCGGCCACCTTAACCTTCCTAGAGTTGCTCTATTGACCAATGTACTAGTTGTTTTTTTTTTTGGCTTTTTGATTAATTGAAGCTCTTTCTTGCCTGTTATATTATATTTTCATTCTGTTGTAAATGATCAGTTTAGTAACTGATGTAATGTGTTGTACTTTAGAAGTGCAGGATGCTATTAAACTTCCCTGTTTCATTTTTGCATATTCTATTACATCGGCCTAATGCCGACAAGACTGAGGCATTGTAACTGACAATACATGCTCCTAACAGTTTCTGTTTAACTTTTTACACTTTGTTGTCTTTATTCCTTCTACACATAACACTTATGTAGCTATTCTTTCTCAACCTTCCGAGTGTCTGCATGTCTGTTCATCCACTCATCTATCCCTCACTCTTCTTTTTGTTTTTTCTTGTGTGTAAGACAAATCTGTTTGTAGTGACGACACGCTTTTATGTCATGGATGCTACTTTATCTCTTTTTCATTGGAACCATTCAGAATACCATACTTAGTGGTGCATTGATTTTTACTAAATGTAAGAGAAACTGCTGAATCATTTAGGAACGGAATCCTACCTTTAGAGGTGTTGTTAACTATGAAAATTGAAGACCCTTTGATTCCACCCGGAAATAGGGTTTTTAAAAAAATATTTTGTAACCGTCATTTTTATGACACATGAATAAAGAGAAGGGGAATTCAACCCCACATTAAAAAAAAAAAGTTTGAATTACAACAACAAAAAAATTCCTAAAGCTGAACTTTTTTTTTTCTTCTCTTGTTTGGGGGTGGGGGATTTAGTGAATTACTGGTTTTAGTTTTTTTCCACATCCTCTTTCTCTTTTAGAGTTTAGAAAAAACAAGCACAGTTCGACAATTTAAAGTTGCTTTAATTACAGTAATTCAACAGGAGATATGAAAGTAGAGACACTATATATCCTAATTATAACTCTTCAGGGATTGAACGGGATATTTTATATTCAGCAGTTTCAGAGAAAGAACCCACCCTTGTTCACCGACGAAGGGAAAAATATAGTTACATTCCGTATCTTTATTTTACTTTTTAAAATGTTATTATTATTTTTTAATGTTCTTTCACTTTTGCTAACAGGAATATAGCTTCAGGAAATTGCACATTTTTCTTAAAAGTTATGCTTGGAATGATTATTTTTGTTGTTGAAAACTAAGACCTCGTAGCAGGAAGTCTCTAACACTTCACTCCCTTACATCAGAATCTGCTATGCCTATGGGACTACCTTTACTCCTTTTTAGGATTTCCGTATGTTTGGATTTGCCTATCATGAAGTTGACCTTTCTGACCACTTCACCGACATTCCGTCCACAGATTAAATGTTTGTGTGCTTGAGCTTAAGTACATTTTGGCTGTGATGACATAGGTTTTGAGTAAATATGATGTTAACTGCTTCACTGCTGTACCAATTTCGTGAGTGATTATCACATTTGTGCACAGCTGCCATATCATAATAAATTGCCCGTTCTTAGTAGTGACGTGTATGTCATACACACCCTGCTGCCTGACTACTAATTAAAGTCAGTGCGAGATCATCCTGTTATATGTTTTTCCAGTGAACAGTATCTTATGTTTTATTATTATTTTAATATTCTCTCTCTATCTTAAGCTTTAACATGTCATCAGACCTAATGGTCTTTTATATTTGGACATGCGCCATAATATAACCAACTAGGTTGAACGGAACCTGACTCGCCAAAACGAGGCTAAATTATATTTAACAAAAAAAATAAAAAAGAATGTTGAAGTTAAAAAAAAAACTGGTACAGGTATTAGGTGGCTCTTTTATTATGGATCAAAATTATTAAACTTCTCATCTATTTCTTTACATGAATTTAATCTGAACTCCGCCAATGCCGGTCCCAAGCCCGGATGAAAAAGGAGGAGGGCGGCCTGCATGGAGGCCGTAAGGAGGCAGCCCCTCCACCATGCAAAGGCACAACAGGCCAATCACCTGTTTGCTTTAAATCACGATTACTAGCAACACAAGAGAGAAAACCGGACGGATTCTAAAGGCGACGAACTGGAACGGACTACGACTTATGGAACTTGGAACACAAGAAGTATAAATGGGAAGGAAGAGGAGCTGGTGGAAGAGATGAGGAAAGCCAAACTAGAAATCCTGGCTATAACGGAAACAAAGAAAAAAGGACAAGGAGTTATGGATCTCGATGGCAACACTCTGCTCTACAGTGGTGTACCCATGTCTGAAAGAGCTAAAGGGGGCGTGGGTTGCATTGTGGCCAAAATAAAAAAGATAGTATCAAGGGATGGAACTTTGTCTCGGAGCGCATTATGGTTGTTAAACTAAAAGAAGGAGAAACCATAGTCAACCTGGTCATAGTGTATGGGCCAAATGAGGATGAGAGAGCAGAGGTCAAGGAGGAATTCTTCGAGCTGCTTCAAAAGGACAGTGGATGACTGCCTAGATGAAGTTATCATGCTCGGAGATTTTAATGCCAGAGTTGGAAATGACCATGCTAGATGGGGTGGAGTTATCGGAAGATATGGAGAAGATACTCTCAATGACAATGGAAAGCGACTCCTTAGATTCTGCAGTGAGCAGAATCTGATCATTACAAACACAAAGTTCCCCCATAAGCGCATACATGCATACACTAGATGTGAACCAACAAAGAATGAGAAGTCAGTGATCGACTATGCCATTGTTCGGAGAAGCTCATTCAAATATGTCCGAGATGCTAGAGTCTGGAGGGGGCCAGAGATTGGAAGTGATCACTACCTGCTAACAATCAAAAGAACAACTGAAAGAGTTGCTCAGCCTAGGAACTGCCCAACATCACGCAAGAAACCAAGTAAACGAGCAGGAGAAATGAGCATTAGGACCTACAAGCTGAGAGAGCCAGAAATTAAGACCAGATATCAGGGGCTTATTGCTGCAGCGGTGAGCAACACAGAAGAACGACCTGATGACTTGGAAACCCTCTGGATTAAATTCAAGGATATCATAAAGACAGCTGCTGCAGAAGCATGCGGTGAAGTCCGACTTGAGAACAAGAGAAAGAGGACACCTTGGTGGACAGAGGAAGTCAAAGAGAAAATAAGAGAGAAGAAAATGGCATGGAAACAATACTTAGGAGCTAAAAACACAACAGGACAAATGGAAAAATATAGAGAATATGTGACACTCAGAACAGAAGCAAAGAATAAAGTGCTAGCAGCAAAACAGAAGTCCTGGGATATCATAAAGACAGCTGCTGCAGAAGCATGCGGTGAAGTCCGACTTGGGAACAAGAGAAAGAGGACACCTTGGTGGACAGAGGAAGTCAAAGAGAAAATAAGAGAGAAGAAAATGGCATGGAAACAATACTTAGGAGCTAAAAACACAACAGGACAAATGGAAAAATATAGAGAATATGTGACACTCAGAACAGAAGCAAAGAATAAAGTGCTAGCAGCAAAACAGAAGTCCTGGGAAGAATTTGGAGAAAAGCTAGAAAAAGATGCACAAGAAAACCAGAAATTGTTCTATAAGACCCTAAAGAACATGAGGAAGGAAAAACAATGCCCTCTCAAATTTATAAAGGACAAGCAAGGCAAATTGCTTACTGCCCCGAAGGAAGTAATGGGAAGATGGAAAGAATATTTCTCAGAACTCCTGGATGGTGAGCATAGTGAAGCATCAGAAATGATAAACACTAGCACAGAAGAGAAAACCAATGATGGTGAAGATGACATAAAGATGGAAGAACTGAAGGCAGCACTGGAGAAAATCAAGATGGGCAAAGCAGCAGGGCATGATGGTATAACACCAGAAATGGTTAAGTTCATGGGAGCATCAGGCGACCTATTACTCTTAAGGGTTTTACAGGCAGCGTGGTACAACAAGACAATACCAAAGGATTGGGAGATTGCCATCATAACACCAATTTTCAAAAAGGGTGACAATCGACAGTGTGGAAACCATAGAGGCATATCCCTTCTCAGTGTCCCTGGTAAAATCTACTCTAGAATCCTAGAGCAGAGACTCCGACGCCTAGCTGAGCCACAATTGGATGAGGTCCAGTGCGGATTCCGAGCAAACCGAAGTACTCAAGACCTAATCTTCACACTCAGACAGCTGAGTGAAAAGGCCCTTGAGTATAAGAGTGAGATGCATCTTTGTTTCATAGATCTGGAAAAGGCGTTTGACAGGGTCCCCTGGAGCAAACTTTGGGACTGTTTGGCAAGGAAGAATATTCCAGCACCTCTGATTCATGCTATACAGAGCTTCTACAAGTCTTGCAGAAATTATGTGAGGACAGCAAACCATAAGTCGGAAGAGTTCAGGACCACCACTGGTGTAAGACAAGGTGATATCCTATCACCTTACCTCTTCATACTCCTTATGGACGATGTCATCAAGGCATGTAAGGAGAGAACAAGAAAGTATTCAGTGGGGTACTGGGAAGATGAGACAGGTCTATATTTCGGAGCTGGCATTTGCTGATGATGTTGCCCTGATTGCTAAATCAGAGGCACATCTCCAATCCAACCTGCAAGTCTGGAAGGAAGAGCTGGAGAAGAGAGGGATGGTCATAAGCAGCTCTAAAACAAAATCCATGGTGATATCACGAGAAGAAAGAAAACATCAGATTAAGCTTGGAGAACAGGTCCTGGAGCAGGTCGACCACTTTAAATACCTCGGAGCTATTATAGACCGAAAGGGAGGCATCAAAGAAGAGTTGGCCACTCGAAAAGCAGCAGCTGGGAGACTTTTTCAGGCCATAAATCGAGGATTCCTCAGCAAGAGAGAGGTTGGTAAGAAAACGAAGATGGCTGTATACCGCTCCACCTATGTGCCAGTCTTGACATACGGATGCGAGTCATGGGCAATGACTACAACCCATAAAAGCCAGATCCAAACCTCAGAAATGAGATATCTGAGGAAGGTGGTACGCAACCAGACGATACGTCAAGGCCTAAATCCTACCCCCTGCAGACCCAAGTAGAACAGTCCCAATTAAGATGGTTTGGCCATGTCTGCAGAATGGGAGAAGATCGGATACCACGATAAGCATGGGAAACAAAGAGCCAAGGATCCAGACCCAGAGGACGACCCAGAGTCCGCTGGGAGGACAACATTAGACAATCTTTGAAGGATCGAGGACTAGAATGGAACCAGGCCAGGAAGAAGACAGCTGATAGAATAGTCTGGCGCTCTCTCTTCCAAACCTCTACACCTCACGGTAGAAGGGGAACGACTAAGTAAGTAAGTAAGAATTTAACCTGGCACTTTTGCGATGAGAGCAGCGCTCTAACCATTCTGTCAACCGAACGCTTATATGTGTGTATATATATATATATATATATATATATATATATATAGATATATATATATATATATATATATATATATATATATATATATGAATATACAACCTGCCAGGCCACTGATGCCCTGTGTGTATTTCTGAATTGAGGGTTAAATCGTACTTTACAGTCAACACGGCAGAAGACTGTTTGTATACCAGTGATAGCCAGAGAAGCATTCTAATCACCAAGAGTATACATTAGATCAAGTCTGGAAACCCTACTGCATGGGATCGCCAGCCAATGTCTTAAGAAAGACTGC
The DNA here is from genome assembly GCA_024509875.1 of Oreohelix idahoensis. Classification (NCBI taxonomy): domain Eukaryota; kingdom Metazoa; phylum Mollusca; class Gastropoda; order Stylommatophora; family Oreohelicidae; genus Oreohelix; species Oreohelix idahoensis. The sequence continues at coordinate 56,982 of JAMPIV010006333.1, forward strand.
CTCATAATATATGGACTACCACAAATCCTAAATTCACATGATGAGAAAACATGTGCTTTAAAGCCAGTATATTTGTAAAGACAGTATCACAAGTCAAAGTGACTTTAGTTAAGTTTGAGAACAGTGCTTCAAAAACTAACAGTGCAAGTCTATTCAACAGTTAACGTAAAATTAAGTGACATTAGAATCTAAAATGTCATTCCTTAGAGGAAGTGGACATTGTATTAATTTTGGGTATAATTTAATAGTGTGTGTTTCACATTTTATTTGTAAATATTAATATAATTTTATTTGCCTTCATTCATTTTCATAAAAGAGAAAAGAAGAATCAATATACATAATAAATTGATTTAATTGTACGTGAGTAACTCATTACTGTTTTGTTTGAAGTTACATTTTTCATTATTTACCCTAGACATAATACATCATAGGATAGTTGTTGAGAGGAGACGACTAAGTGTCTGGTACTTATTATTACCATCTGGGCCAGGTAACTTTATAGTCTGACTATTCCTATGGCAACTATAGACCAGTCTTATTTCTAAGACTGAGGTATTTCTTTTAAGACCAGAACTATTTTCTGGCAATGGTATCCTTGTATTATCTGATACCCCTATTTGTCATCTATACCAATTAACCTTTCGTGATATAAATAATATATATATTTCAGAAAGTAATGGACCACATCGTTTTTCTCAGCTAATAATGAAGATAGAAGCATGACATTTTGCACACTTCAAATATGGCATGTGCCAATTGTGTGCACCAAATTGCACTGCAACCGGCCAAATAATACGGCTGCCCTAAACCGTTGAAATGGAGCGTATTAGCAACTTGCGTTATATGCAGCGAATTGTGATAGAATTTCTCGTTGCAGAGAAGGAAACTGTTGTGAACATTCACAAGCGTCTATGTGATGTGTATGGAAGTTTTGCAGTCGACAGGAGTACAGTCAGTCGCTGGGTTCGAGAATCAAAGAATCAGGAAGTGGAGATACGGAGCTGCTTGATCGGCCGCGCTGTGGACGCCCTGCCACAGCCACCAACGCAGAAATGTTAAAATGCGCTGAGGGCATTATTCATGCTGAAAGGCGTGTCAATCAGCATTGGTAGTGCAAATGCTGTCATAAAAAACTCTCGGATTTTCTAAGGTTTGCGCAAGATGGGTTCCTCGAAGTCTCACAAATGACCACCGATTGCAAAGGAATGCAATTTCTTCTGAATTGTTGGAGCGTTTCAATGCTGATGGAGAGAACTTTTTGGCTAAGATCGTTACAGGTGACGAAACCTGGGCACATCATTTTGAACCTGAGACAACAAGACAGTCAATGGAGTGGCATCATCCGCAGTCACCACGAAGAAAGAAATTCAAGACAATGCTGGAAAGATCATGATCACTGTCTTTTGGGACATTGAAGGTGTGATTCTTGTGGACGTTATGCTAAGAGGAGAGACAATCAATTCGCAAGCTTACATTAAGACATTGAAAAAACTCAATCAACGTTTTCGCAGAGTTCGGCCGCACAAGAATCCAGCAGACCGGCTTCGCCGTCACGACAATGCGCGACCTCACACAAGTTCTGGCAACACGGGAAGCAATCACCAAATTGGGTTGGACTGTACTACCCCATGCACCCTATAGTCCCGATTTGGCACCCTCTGATTTTCATCTATTTGGCCCACTTAAAGATGCACTCCGTGGGACAAGGTTTGAAGATGATGAAGGAGTGATTCATGCAGCGAAGAAATGGCTACATGATCAAGACAAAATCTGGTACGGGCTAGGAATACATGCACTTGTTTCGCGTGGCATAAAGCCGTACAAGTTGATGGGGATTATGTTGAATAATACCGATGTTTACATGACATATCCATGTATATTGTGTATAAATTTCATGCTTTTTGAATAAACAGCTCCTGAGAAAAAACGATGTGGTGCATTACTTTCTGAACGCCCCTCGTATATATAAAGAATAAAGAAATATTGATTACTTAAATGTCAGTAATAATTTGCCTGCCATGCCATCAACAAATTCAGTCCCTATACACATTATTGTGCTACTACCTTGTTACAAAGCTCATTCATTTATTTCACGGCTGTTCATTCATTGTATGCTCGTATGCACTGGGGAGTTCCGATTCCTCTTCCTTCAATCCTGTCAGTTCCATACCAGAATGAATTCTTGCTTCATTATGCTGTAAACTCTCAATGGACACAGCCCAGAAGATCGATAAATGTCCAATGATGAAATCTGCCGTTCAGAGGTAGCAGAAATAATTTCCCTCATGTATGTCATTCATTATCTCACCATGTCTAATCTCAGATAACTTCCATGTAGTGAATATAACTTTTTTAATTTTCCATTGCCTAGCCTTTTTTTTTTTTTTTTTTTTTTTTTGATGTCCCAGTTTAAATATATTAATAGAGCTGATCGGAATGTAATGCATGCAATGCGCCTTTTTCATGTGGGTTGTGGGAATGAAACTACGGCTGTACTGCTGCATTGGAAATAAGAAAAGAGCCGGTTTAAGTCATTTACTTCCATTTTCAATAGATAGAAGTGAAACGCTTTGCATGGTAACCGCCCCCGCGCTGTAACGCGGCGAAATCAGTGATAAGGCACAGTGTCTTTGGTTGTCCTTTGCGTCTTGAGAATTTCGTAAGAGGTCAATGAAATGGGGGCATGCGGGGCCGTGTGTGTCTGTCCGTATAATGTGGTGTGTATAAACAGGCTTTTATTTGTTAATTAACTACACACAGGGCATTATTCCCCTCAGAGATCAATACAATGCGTGCAGGATATTGATTGATTCACCAGAACGAGGTGACACAAGAAGCGTTACGACTGCGGGATGAACGCTATACCGCCTTCCATGGTTGCGCACTGCAATTTTTATACTGTTTTTTCCATCGTGCGCTCAGCGAATAATCATCAAATGTCCACGCCTAGAGAGGAGAGGGAAAATTTCAATAGAGCTATTTTGTAAATCAAAAATAACCGGATACTGTAGTAATCAAAAATGTGGTATTATAATAACATTGAATCGCTAAGCAGCGCACGGAATTTGTTTAGAAGCATTTCCTGTCGTTTGTTTAGGAAACATTTCTGTCGTAACACAATTTATGTACAGTTTGATTCAATTTTTGCATACTTTCAGGCTGAAGTTATTATTTGTTTCTGTTTTCATTTGAGGTGGAACGTCGATTAGCACCAAGTGGTTTCTGTACGCCTCTTTTCCTCACTGCTTATTCCGTCTCCTTTTTTTCAGTTCGCTCTTAGATCTGTGCTTAATTAATTGACGAAAATAATCATATAGTTTCAGCTTAGTTTCCTGTCAGATTGTGCACACGGCTTCTGCTGCGTGAAACACGAACTGGCAGAAAAACGAAACGGGGCTTTCTGTTGCCAGTTAGAATGACCCTGCTATTAAAACTAAACGCCTTCCGTGGTTACTGGACTTTGCAGTCTTGAGTGCCCACAGTTAAGTAAATGAAGATATGCGGATAATATAAAAATGCCGCGAAATAGAGACCATATGTGAGCTAGGACATGCTATTTTATTTCCCTTCTTTGTCCCCAGGAAACGTGCAATAAATTACTCTTACTTACTTACTTTAGTCGTTCCCCTTATATACCGTGAGGTGTAGAGGTTTGGAAGTAGAGAGCGCCAGACTATCCTATCGGCTGTCCTTCCTCCTGGCCTGGTTCCATTCTAGTCCTCGGGTCCCCTTCAAAGATTTGTCTAATGTTGGTCCTCCCAGCGGGACTCTGGTTCGTCCTTGGGGGTCTGGATCCCTGGGCTCTTTGTTTCCCATGCTTGTCGTGGTAGCCGATCTTCTCCCATTCTGCAGGACATGGCCAAACCATCTTAGTTGGGACTGTACTACTTGGGTCGTGCAGGGGGTGGGATTTAAGGCTTGGACAATCTCGTCTGGGTTGCGGACCATGTCCTCTTCTTGTTACTCCAACCAACCTTCCCTCAGCTCTGAGGTATCTGAGGAATGTGGTGTGGCGTCACAATGAAGCGACTTGGTCCGCAACCCGACGTATTATGTCAAGGCCCTAAATCCCACCCCCTGCAGACCCCAGTAGTACATTCCCCCAAATAAGATGGTTTTGGGCCATTTCCGGCAGGAATGGGAGAAGATCGGGCTTACCCACGAGCATAGCATGGGAAACAAAGAGTCCAGGGATCTCAGACCCCCAGGACCGCCCCAGAGTCCGCTGGGCGGGGACAACATTAGACAATCCTTTTGAAGGAACTCGGAGGACTCAGAATGGAACCAGGGCCAGGGAGGAATACAAGCCGAGTCGATAGTCCCCTGGCGCTCTCTTTCCAAAAACCTCTACAACAGTCACCGGGTTTAAGGGGGGGGGGGGGGGGGGGGAAGGGGAACGATAAGTAAGTAAGTAAGAGATAGATTATATTGCCACGGTTTCCTGGGGACCAAGAAGGGAATAACTGAGCATGTCCTAGCTACACATATTGGTCCTCTTCTATTTCGCGGCATTTTTATATTATCCGCAATATCTTTCATTTACTTAACTGTGGGCACTCAAGACTGCAAAGTCCAGTAACCCACGGAAGGCGTTTAGTTAAAGCAGGGTCATTCTAACTGGCAACAGAAGCCCCTGTTTTCGTTTTTCTGCCAGTTCGTGTTTCACGCAGCAGAAGCCGTGTGCACAATCTGACAGGAAACTAAGCTGAAACAAAAGGGCATTATGTTTTTTCTTAATTAAGCACAGATCTAAGAGCGAACTGAAAAAAAAGGAGACGGAATAAGCAGTGAGGAAAAGAGGGGGGGGGGGGCGTTACAGAAACCACTGTGGCTAATCGACGTTCACCCTCAAATGAACAGAACAAATAATAACTTCAGGGCTGAAAGTTATGCAAGAAATGAATCAAATTGTACATAAATTGTGTTTAACGACGGACAGAATGTTTTCCTAAACAAACGACAGAAATGCTTCCTAAACAATCCGTGAGAGCTAGCTTAGCGGGATTCAATGTTTTATTAATACCCAACATTTTTGATACTACAGAATCCGGTTATTTGATTTACAAATAGCTCTATTGAAATTTTCCCTCTCCTCTCTAGGCGTGGACATTTGATGATTATTCGCTGAGCGCACGATGGATAACAGTATAAATTGCAGTTGCGCAACCATGGAAGGCGGTATAGCGTTCATCCCGCAGTCGTACGCTTCTTGGGTCACCTCGTTCTGGTGAATCAATCAATATCCTGCACGCATTGTATTGATCTCTGAGGGGAATAATGCCACTGTGTGTTATTAATTACAAATAAAAGCCTGTTTATACACACACATTATACGGACAGACACACACGGCCCGCATGCCCCCATTTCATTGACCTCTTACGAAATTCTCAAGACGCAAAAGACAACCAAAGACACTGTGCCTTATCACTGATTTCGCCGCGATTTACAGCGCGGGGCGGTTACCATGCAAAGCGTTTCACTTCTATCTATTGAAAATGGAAGTAAATGACATAACCGGCTCTTTTTATTTCCAATGCAGCAGTACAGCCGTAGTTTCATTCCCACAACCCACCATGAAAAAGGCGCATGCATATACATCCGATCAGCTCTATTAAAATATTTAAACTGGGACATCAAAATCAAAGGCTAGGCAATGGAAAATTAAAAAAGTTATATTCACTACATGGAAGTATCTGAGATTAGACATGGGTGAGATAATGAATGACATACATGATGGGAAATTATTTCTGCTACGCTCTGAACGGCAGATTTCATCATTGACATTTATCGATCTTCTGGGCTGTATGTGTCCATTGAGTTACAGGCATAATGAAGCAAGAATTCATTTCTGGTATGGAACTGACAGGATTGAAGGAAGAGGAATCGGAACTCCCCAGTGCATACGAGCATACAATGAATGAACAGCCGTGAAATAAATGAATGAGCTTTGTAACAAGGGTAGTAGCACAATAATGTGTATAGGACTGAATTTGTTGATGGCATGGCAGAAATTACTGACATTTAAGTAATCAATATTTCTTTATTCTTTATATATACGAGGGGCGTTCAGAAAGTAATGCACCACATCGTTTTCTCAGGAGCTGTTTATTCAAAAAGCATGAAATTTATACACAATATACATGGATATGTCATGTAAACATCGGTATTATTCAACATAATCCCCATCAACTTGTACGGCTTTATGCCAGCGCGAAACAAGTGCATGTATTCCTAGCCCGTACCAGATTTGTCTTGATCATGTAGCCATTTCTTCGCTGCATGAATCACTCCTTCATCATCTTCAAACCTTGTCCCACGGAGTGCATCTTTAAGTGGACCAAATAGATGAAAATCAGAGGGTGCCAAATCGGGACTATAGGGTGGTGATGGGGTAGTTACAGTCCAACCCAATTTGGTGATTGCTTCCCGTGTTGCCAGACTTGTGAGAGGTCGCGCATTGTCGTGAAAGGAGAAGCAGGTCTGCTGGATTCTTGTGTGCGGCCGAAACTCTGCGAAAACGTTGATTGAGTTTTTTCAATGTCTTAATGTAAGCTTGCGAATTGATTGTCTCTCCTCTTGGCATAACGTCCACAAGAATCACACCTTCAATGTCCCAAAAGACAGTGCTCATGACCTTTCCAGCTGAAGGAATTGTCTTGAATTTCTTTCTTCGTGGTGATTGCGGATGATGCCCACTCCATTGACTGTCTTTTTGTCTCAGGTTCAAAATGATGTGCCCAGGTTTCGTCACCTGTAACGATCTTAGCCAAAAAGTTCTCTCCATCAGCATTGAAACGCTCCAACAATTCAGAAGAAATTGCTTTCCTTTGCAATCGGTGGTCATTTGTGAACTTCGAGGAACCCATCTTGCGCAAACCTTAGAAAATCCGAGAGTTTTTATAACTGCATTTGCACTGACAGCAATGCTGATTGACACGCCTATCAGTAAGAATAATGCCCCTCAGCGCATTTCAACATTTTTCTGCGTTGGTGGCTGTGGCAGGACGTCCACAGCGCAACCGATCAAGCAGCTCCGAATCTCCACTTCCTGATTCTTTGATTCTCTGAACCCAGCGACTGACTGTACTCCTGTCGACTGCAAAACTTCCATACACATCACAAAGATGCTTGTGAATATTCACAAGAGTTTCCTTCTCTGCAACGAGAAATTCTATCACAATTCGCTGTTTATAACGCAAGTTGCTAATACGCTCCATTTCAACGGTTTAGGGCAGCCGTATCATTTGGGCCGGTTGCAGTGCAAATTGGTGCACACTATTGGCACATGCCATATTTGAAGTGTGCAAAATGTCATGCTTCTATCTTCATTATTAGCTGAAAAAACGATGTTGGTCCATTTACTTTCTGAAATTAATATATATATTTATAATCACGAAAGGTTAATTGGTATAGATGACAAATAGGGGTATCAGATAATACAAGGATACCATTGCCAGAAAATAGTTCTGGTCTTAAAAGAAATACCTCAGTCTTAGAAATAAGACTGGTCTATATAGTTGCCATAGGAATAGTCAGACTATAAAGTTACCTGGCCCAGATGGTAATAATAAAAGTACCAGACACTTAGTCGTCTCCTCTCAACAACTATCCTATGATGTATTATGTCTAGGGTAAATAATGAAAAATGTAACTTCAAACAAAAACAGTAATGAGTTACTCACGTACAATTAAATCAATTTATTATGTATATTGATTCTTCTTTTCTCTTTTATGAAAATGAATGAAGGCAAATAAAATTGTATATTAATATTTACAAATAAAATGTGAAACACACACTATTTAAATTATACCCATAAATTAATACAATGTCCACTTCCTCTAAGGAATGACATTTTAGATTCTAATGTCACTTAATTTTACGTTAACTGTTGAATAGACTTGCACTGTTAGTTTTTTGAAAGCACTGTTCTCAAACTTAACTAAAGTCACTTTGACTTGTGATACTGTCTTTACAAATATACTGGCTTTAAAGCACATGTTTTCTCATCATGTGAATTTAGGATTTGTGGTAGTCCATATATTATGAGGCAGTCTTTCTTAAGACATGGCTGGCGATCCCATGCAGTAGGTTTCCAGACTTGATCTAATGTATACCTTGGTGATTAGAATGCTTCTCTGGCTATCACTGGTATACAAACAGTCTTCTGCCGTGTTTACTGTAAAGTACGATTTACCCCTCAATACAGAAATACACACAGGGCATCAGTGGGGTGGCAGGTTGTATATTCATATATATATATATATATATATATATATATATATATATATATATATATATATATATATATATATATATATATATATATATTATACACACATATAACAGTTCGGTTGACAGAATGGTTAGAGCGCTGGGCTCTCATCGCAAAAGTGCCAGGTTAAATTCTTACTTACTTACTTAGTCGTTCCCCTTCTACCGTGAGGTGTAGAGGTTTGGAAGAGAGAGCGCCAGACTATCCTATCGGCTGTCTTCCTCCTGGCCTGGTTCCATTCTAGTCCTCGATCCTTTAAAGATTGTCTAATGTTGTCCTCCCAGCGGACTCTGGGTCGTCCTCTGGGTCTGGATCCTTGGCTCTTTGTTTCCCATGCTTGTCGTGGTATCCGATCTTCTCCCATTCTGCAGACATGGCCAAACCATCTTAATTGGGACTGTTCTACTTGGGTCTGCAGGGGGTAGGATTTAGGCCTTGACGTATCGTCTGGTTGCGTACCACCTTCCTCAGATATCTCATTTCTGAGGTTTGGATCTGGCTTTCATGGGGTTTGTAGTCATTGCCCATGACTCGCATCGTATGTCAAGACTGGCACTATAGGTGGAGCGGTATACAGCCATCTTCGTTTTCTTACCAACCTCTCTCTTGCTGAGGAATCCTCGATTTATGGCCTGAAAAAGTCTCCCAGCTGCTGCTTTTTGAGTGGCCAACTCTTCTTTGATGCCTCCCTTTCGGTCTATAATAGCTCCGAGGTATTTAAAGTGGTCGACCTGCTCCAGGACCTGTTCTCCCAGCTTAATCTGATGTCTTCTTTCTTCTCGTGATATCACCATGGATTTTGTTTTAGAGCTGCTTATGACCATCCCCTCTTCTCCAGCTCTTCCTTCCAGACTTGCAGGTTGGATTGGAGATGTGCCTCTGATTTAGCATCAGGGCAACATCATCAGCAAATGCCAGCTCCGAAATATAGACCTGTCTCATCTTCCAGTACCCCACTGAATACTTTCTTGTTCTCTCCTTACATGCCTTGATGACATCGTCCATAAGGAGTATGAAAGAGGTAAGGTGATAGGGATATTCACCTTGTCTTACACCATGGTGGTGGTCCTGATACTCTTCCGACTTATGGTTTGCTGTCCTCACATAATTTCTGCAAGACTTGTAGAAGCTCTGTATAGCAAGAATCAGAGGTGCTGGAATATTCTTCCTTGCCAAACAGTCCCAAAGTTTGCTCCAGGGGACCCTGTCAAACGCCTTTTCCAGATCTATGAAACAAAGATGCATCTCACTCTTATACTCAAGGGCCTTTTCACTCAGCTGTCTGAGTGTGAAGATTAGGTCTTGAGTACTTTTGTTTGCTCGGAATCCGCACTGGACCTCATCCAATTGTGGCTCAGCTAGGCGTCGGAGTCTCTGCTCTAGGATTCTAGAGTAGATTTTACCAGGGACACTGAGAAGGGATATGGCCTCTATGGTTTCCACACTGTCGATTGTCACCCTTTTTGAAAATTGGTGTTATGATGGCAATCTCCCAATCCTTTGGTATGGTCTTGTTGTACACGCTGCCTGTAAAACCCTTAAGAGTAATAGGTCGCCTGATGCTCCCATGTACTTAACCATTTCTGGTGTTATACCATCATGCCCTGCTGCTTTGCCCATCTTGATTTTCTCTAGTGCTGCCCTCACTTCTTCCATCTTTATGTCATCTTCACCATCAGTGGTTTTCTCTTCTGTGCTAGTGTTTATCATTTCTGATGCTTCACTATGCTCACCATCCATAAGTTCTGAGAAATATTCTTTCCATCTTCCCATTACTTCCTTCGGGGCAGTAAGCAATTTGCCTTGCTTGTCCTTTATAAATTTGAGAGGGCATTGTTTTTCCTTCCTCATGTTCTTTAGGGTCTTATAGAACAATTTCTGGTTTTCTTGTGCATCTTTTTCTAGCTTTTCTCCAAATTCTTCCCAGACTTCTGTTTTGCTGCTAGCACTTTGTTCTTTGCTTCTGTTCTGAGTGTCACATATTCTCTATATTTTTCCATTTGTCCTGTTGTGTTTTTAGCTCCTAAGTATTGTTTCCATGCCATTTTCTCTCTCTTATTTTCTCTTTGACTTCCTCTGTCCACCAAGGTGTCCTCTTTCTCTTGTTCCCAAGTCGGACTTCACCGCATGCTTCTGCAGCAGCTGTCTTTATGATATTTCTAGCTTTTCTCCAAATTCTTCCCAGGACTTCTGTTTTGCTGCTAGCACTTTGTTCTTTGCGTCTGTTCTGAGTGTCACATATTCTCTATATTTTTCCATTTGTCCTGTTGTGTTTTTAGCTCCTAAGTATTGTTTCCATGCCATTTTTCTTCTCTCTTATTTTCTCTTTGACTTCCTCTGTCCACCAAGGTGTCCTCTTTCTCTTGTTCCCAAGTCGGACTTCACCGCATGCTTCTGCAGCAGCTGTCTTTATGATATCCTTGAATTTAATCCAGAGGGTTTCCAAGTCATCAGGTCGTTCTTCTGTGTTGCTCACCGCTGCAGCAATAAGCCCCTGATATCTGGTCTTAATTTCTGGCTCTCTCAGCTTGTAGGTCCTAATGCTCATTTCTCCTGCTCGTTTACTTGGTTTCTTGCGTGATGTTGGGCAGTTCCTAGGCTGAGCAACTCTTTCAGTTGTTCTTCTGATTGTTAGCAGGTAGTGATCACTTCCAATCTCTGGCCCCCTCCAGACTCTAGCATCTCGGACATATTTGAATGAGCTTCTCCGAACAATGGCATAGTCGATCACTGACTTCTCATTCTTTGTTGGTTCACATCTAGTGTATGCATGTATGCGCTTATGGGGGAACTTTTGTGTTTGTAATGATCAGATTCTGCTCACTGCAGAATCTAAGGAGTCGCTTTCCATTGTCATTGAGAGTATCTTCTCCATATCTTCCGATAACTCCACCCCATCTAGCATGGTCATTTCCAACTCTGGCATTAAAATCTCCGAGCATGATAACTTCATCTAGGCAGTCATCCACTGTCCTTTGAAGCAGCTCGAAGAATTCCTCCTTGACCTCTGCTCTCTCATCCTCATTTGGCCCATACACTATGACCAGGTTGACTATGGTTTCTCCTTCTTTTAGTTTAACAACCATAATGCGCTCCGAGACAAAGTTCCATCCCTTGATACTATCTTTTTGATTTTGGGCCACAATGCAACCCACGCCCCCTTTAGCTCTTTCAGACATGGGTACACCACTGTAGAGCAGAGTGTTGCCATCGAGATCCATAACTCCTTGTCCTTTTTTCTTTGTTTCCGTTATAGCCAGGATTTCTAGTTTGGCTTTCCTCATCTCTTCCACCAGCTCCTCTTCCTTCCCATTTATACTTCTTGTGTTCCAAGTTCCATAAGTCGTAGTCCGTAGTCCGTTCCAGTTCGTCGCCTTTAGAATCAGTCCAGTTTTCTCTCTTGTGTTGCTAGTAATCGTGATTTAAAGCAAACAGGTGATTGGCCTGTTGTGCCTTTGCATGGTGGAGGGGCTGCCTCCTTACGGCCTCCATGCAGGCCGCCCTCCTCCTTTTTCATCCGGGCTTGGGACCGGCATTGGCGGAGTTCAGATTAAATTCATGTAAAGAAATAGATGAGAAGTTTAATAATTTTGATCCATAATAAAAGAGCCACCTAATACCTGTACCAGTTTTTTTTTTTTAACTTCAACATTCTTTTTTATTTTTTTTTTGTTAAATATAATTTAGCCTCGTTTTGGCGAGTCAGGGTTCCGTTCAACCTAGTTGGTTATATTATGGCGTATGTCCAAATATAAAAGACCATTAGGTCTGATGACATGTTAAAGCTTAAGATAGAGAGAGAATATTAAAATAATAATAAAACATAAGATACTGTTCACTGGAAAAAACATATAACAGGATGATCTCGCACTGACTTTAATTAGTAGTCAGGCAGCAGGGTGTGTATGACATACACGTCACTACTAAGAACGGGCAATTTATTATGATATGGCAGCTGTGCACAAATGTGATAATCACTCACGAAATTGGTACAGCAGTGAAGCAGTTAACCATCATATTTACTCAAAACCTATGTCATCACAGCCAAAATGTACTTAAGCTCAAGCACACAAACATTTAATCTGTGGACGGAATGTCGGTGAAGTGGTCAGAAAGGTCCAACTTCATGATAGGCAAATCCAAACATACGGAAATCCTAAAAAGGAGTAAAGGTAGTCCCATAGGCATAGCAGAATCTGATGTAATGGAGTGAAGTGTTAGAGACTTCCTGCTACGAGGTCTTAGTTTTTTTTTTTTCAACAACAAAAATAATCATTCCAAGCATAAACTTTTAAGAAAAATGTGCAATTTCCTGAAGCTATATTCCTGTTTAGCAAAAGTGAAAGAACATTAAAAAATAATAATAACATTTTAAAAAGTAAAATAAAAGATACGGAATGTAACTATATTTTTTCCCTTCGTCGGTGAACAAGGGTGGGTTCTTTCTCTGAAAAACTGCTGAATATTAAAATATCCCGTTCAATCCCTGAAGAGTTATAATTTAGGATATATAGTGTCTCTACTTTCATATCTCCTGTTGAATTACTGTAATTAAAGCAACTTTAAATTGTCGAACTGTGCTTGTTTTTTTCTAAACTCTAAAAGAGAAAGAGGATGTGGAAAAAAAACTAAAACCAGTAATTCACTAAATCCCCCACCCCAAACAAGAGAAGGAAAAAAAAAAGTTCAGCTTTAGGAATTTTTTTTGTTGTTGTAATTCAAACTTTTTTTTTTAATGTGGGGTTGAATTCCCCTTCTCTTTATTCATGTGTCATAAAAATGACGGTTACAAAATATTTTTTTAAAAACCCTATTTCCGGGTGGAATCAAAGGGTCTTCAATTTTCATAGTTAACAACACCTCTAAAGGTAGGATTCCGTTCCTAAATGATTCAGCAGTTTCTCTTACATTTAGTAAAAATCAATGCACCACTAAGTATGGTATTCTGAATGGTTCCAATGAAAAAGAGATAAAGTAGCATCCATGACATAAAAGCGTGTCGTCACTACAAACAGAATTGTCTTACACACAAGAAAAAAACAAAAAGAAGAGTGAGGGATAGATGAAAGTGGATGAACAGACATGCAGACACTCGGAAGGTTGAGAAAGAATAGCTACATAAGTGTTATGTGTAGAAGGAATAAAGACAACAAAGTGTAAAAAGTTAAACAGAAACTGTTAGGAGCATGTATTGTCAGTTACAATGCCTCAGTCTTGTCGGCATTAGGCCGATGTAATAGAATATGCAAAAATGAAACAGGGAAGTTTAATAGCATCCTGCACTTCTAAAGTACAACACATTACATCAGTTACTAAACTGATCATTTACAACAGAATGAAAATATAATATAACAGGCAAGAAAGAGCTTCAATTAATCAAAAAGCCAAAAAAAAAAAACAACTAGTACATTGGTCAATAGAGCAACTCTAGGAAGGTTAAGGTGGCCGGCGGGATGATGATCACATCACCCCTAGTGTGCTGATGTTCAAGAAAATATGGGCCTAACACCAGATTCCCAATATGCCTCAATGGGCGTGTAACGAGATCATTTACCCTACCTTTTACATTGGTCAATAAGGTTTTTGTCAGATCAAAACAGACATAAAAATGTTAGAGGCAACTAACTACTTATACTTAAAATTGATCATATGCCACAGTAATCTGCTACAATTTTATTTATTATATAAATCAAAATTACATATATTAATCGCAAACATTAACTGAACTTGTTTTAATGCTTACTTCATTATTCACCTAGAAGTTATGTGATGGATGCAATGAGGGTAGATTATGTAAAAAAGTTTAGAATCACTGTTAAATAGTTGGAGAATAATTTAAACAACTTTTTAATACCATCACCACCACTGTTCAATATTAATATGGACAAAATAACATCAGAAGCAAACCCAGGACATGAAGAATACGACCAACTGAGCCAGTTACTTTTTAGTGAAGACCAAATTCAACACCAGATTCCCAATATGCCTCAATGGGCATGTAACGAGATCACTTACCCTACCTTTTACATTGGTCAATAAGGTTTTTGTCAGATCAAAACAGACATGAAAAATGTTAGAGGCAACTAACTACTTATACTTAAAATTGATCATTTTCCACAGTAATCTGCTACAATTGTATTTATTATACATAGGCGTTCAGAAAGTAATGCACCACATCGTTTTTCTCAGGAGCTGTTTATTCAAAAAGCATGAAATTTATACACAATATACATGGATATGTCATGTAAACATCGGTATTATTCAATATAATCCCCATCAACTTGTACGGCTTTATGCCAGCGCGAAACAAGTGCATGTATTCCTAGCCCGTACCAGATTTTGTCTTGATCATGTAGCCATTTCTTCGCTGCATGAATCACTCCTTCATCATCTTCAAACCTTGTCCCATGGAGTGCATCTTTAAGTTGACCAAACAGATGAAAATCAGAGGGTGCCAAATCGGAACTATAGGGTGGATGGGGTAGTACAGTCCAACCCAATTTGGTGATTGCTTCCCGTGTCGCCAGACTTGTGTGAGGTCGCGCATTGTCGTGAAGGAGAAGCAGGTCTGCTGGATTCTTGTGCGGCCGAACTCTGCGAAAACGTTGATTGAGTTTTTTCAATGTCTTAATGTAAGCTTGCGAACTGATTGTCTCTCCTCTTGGCATAACGTCCACAAGAATCACACCTTCAATGTCCCAAAAGACAGTGATCATGACCTTTCCAGCTGAAGGAATTGTCTTGAATTTCTTTCTTCGTGGTGAATGCGGATGATGCCACTCCATTGACTGTCTTTTTGTCTCAGGTTCAAAATGATGTGCCCAGGTTTCGTCACCTGTAACGATCTTAGCCAAAAAGTTCTCTCCATCAGCATTGAAACGCTCCAACAATTCAGAAGAAATTGCTTTCCTTTGCAATCGGTAGTCATTTGTGAGACTTCGAGGAACCCATCTTGCGCAAACCTTAGAAAATCTGAGAGTTTTTATAACTGCATTTGCACTACCAATGCTGACTGACAGCTGTAAGGCCAACTGTTGAGTAGTATCAATAAGAATAAATGGCCCTCAGCACATTTTCAACATTTCTGCGTTGGTGGCTGTGGCAGGACGTCCACAGCGCGGCCGATCAAGCAGCTCCGTATCTCCACTTCCTGATTCTTTGATTCTCTGAACCCAGCGACTGACTGTACTCCTGTCGACTGCAAAACTTCCATACACATCACATGGACGCTTGTGAATGTTCACTGTGGTGAAGTGGGATGTTATAAATACTTATAGGGAACTTAGTGTACTGACTGAGATCAGCTGTGAAGGTATCTATATCTATTAGAGTAGTGTATTATAGATAACCTTACTTGCTACCACATATCTATATATCTCAGTCAGAATTATTCTGGAATAGTGTGATGCTACGTTATGTGTCTAGGGTATGTGTATGATGAAGTGTAAGTCACAACAACAGACAGATAAACAATTTAATTTAATCCACTACTCTTGACAACACTGTGACACTCACATACATATAACATTCTACAAAGATATCTTAAAAGAGTCACTGATAAACTTTCGAATAACAATATGTATTCATTACTGGCATGAATGAATATGTGTCCTGATTCAACTACAAGGGAACCAGGAATCACAATCAATTTAAATTACAAGTTATGTACAGAATGTATTTAATATGAATATTGTAGTGACATATATTATTACAAATGTTCTATGTGTGTCAGTTGTGTATTAGTAAAATGAGGTAATACTGGTTTTGTTTTGTTCAAGCTCTGTTGGTATTTGTCATCATGACTTCAATAGTTTGTCTTTAGGGACTATTATTGGAGATGTTCACAGTTCCTGATTTTAAGACAAGTAAATTCCCCTCTGAATGGTATTTTTATAAAGTTATTTCAAGATGAGGGGACATAATGTTGAGCTCAGCTGGCCAACTCTGCTTATCTTGAGTGATGGCGGCAGGAAAGGACTCCTCTGCTCGAATTCTCCTCTGGGCTCAGGAGACACCTCACTGATAGCTAAAAAGACCAAGGAGTATGCTGTCCGACTCTGGATTCAGCAAATCTCTGACTAGATGCTGCTCAGTACCATCAAGACCACTGTCCCTGAAATCAAGAAGGATGTACCTTCTACTTCATAACTAATTTATATTCTCTTTTACACTGATCACAATACAGCACAAACATTGCGTTCAGAGCGTTAGGCCAACAGTCAGCTTCATTTGACATACTTTATTCCAGTATTACCCTTCTTAATGGTTACTACGCCTCTGCACTTCCAGCATTATTTCTTTCTAGTCAATCATCCAGGTGTCAGTGTACTGTTTGGCCATTCCATGCCGTTTTACTTCTCTCCGACACCCTCTGTTCAGGCTGGAGCATTTTAGGCTTTACCTCACGTTTGCCACTGAACTACACATATATATATACAGGCATAAATCAACAATTCACATTCAATTTTCATTAAAAGATATTAAATGGTTCAAGCTTACCACAATTCATACGAATAACACAGATACGTTGATTAGCAATGAATTCTGGCACAAACTGGCACAAATCTCCATCTGCTTATGTTCCAGGCTTTTATTTTACACAAATATGAGCTGGCTTCAACGCACTGATGCTTTATCAAGCTTTTTTTAACAAGTGGTCTCGAACTAACGCTCCCAAGTGTGTATATCAGCGAGACTGGCCAATGAGCCACGTTTCGACAAGTGTTTGAAAAAATGTTATCATTTCCCGTCTCCCCCAACAACCAAGATAGTATTTATAGCCCGACCAATCGTGGTTAGGCTTTCATTTGTTGCGCTCCAATCAATTTGGAGTTTACATGGTAGGCTATTTCTGTAACGTAAATTTTTTTCAAACACGTTAAAAAAAAAATCTTATGAGCAGAAATGATTTTATGCTGTCAGGCACCCCCAATATTTTATTTTGGGTATAATTTATTAATTCCTGGACTATTTGCGTAACGTTTTACATATTATTTGTCAACAAGCCCTAAGGAACCCAAAAATACTAATTTAAAGGAGCTACGTGGCTGCGTTCAAAATATGCAATTTCTTCTACCTCCTGTTTGGAAGATGTGCTGTCTGGGTACTGTTATGTGTTCAAACGTAAACCCATCTATTGTTATCTTTTCTAATAAGAGTCTGTTATGATTTATAAACCTAACTCTGGGAAAGGGTAGTGTATTTTATCACTGTCCGTCTGAAAAAGTTAGTGCTTGTAGACTTACACGCGTGATGCCAGCATTTGTATATCGCGCGTCGCGTGTTGCATGCGTTCCTGATTTTCAGCCCTCCCCTCTCGCTATCCTTTTGTCCATCTGTTCGTTCGTTTTGGTAACGTAATATAATTAATGTTAGGATTAATTTAGGTCATTACGCAGTACGTCTCAATGTTTTTCTTAGAAATGCAGCACACGTTTCATTGAAGAAGGCGGGTAATAATACAGTAAGCTTTTATATCAACGTGAAAGCGTTACAATTTGCAGACGAAGCAGAAAACAAGGGGGATTTCGAGTACATTCTTTGTGACAGCACTGTTTTTTTACCATTGCTCTTCTCTTTATTAATTTTATTTGTTAGGCTTCATATTTACCTAATAATTTATATATGTGGATTAGAATATTTCATGACACCTCCCCTCTTAAAACAGACATTATATGTCAGTCCTTTATTCTATATACACATATAGAAATTTATTATTATTTCTGGGGTTTACGGTGATTCTCATCACACGGATGGCGGCTTAAAAAATCAGCTCCCAAATTGGTTTTTCCAGATATATACTCAATGCTAAAATTATATGGAGCCAGAAGCAAAGACCATCGGAGTAACCTAGAGTTCTCATGCTTAGCCTGTGCTAAAAAACGATAAAGGTTTGTGGTCTGTTTGCAACTTAAATGCCTTCCCATATAGATAAATATTGAATTTCTTTATTGCCCATATTACTGCAAGACATTCTTTTTCGCTAGTTGAGTAGTTGATTTCAGCTTTATTCAACTTTCTGCTAGCATATGCCACTGGGCTTAATTCCCCATCCAATGCATCTGATTTCTGTAGTAGAGTTGCACCTAGCCCAATATTACTTGCATCCGTCCTTACTATGAATTCTTGACTTAAGTCAGGTAATTTCAAAATGGGTTTACTTGTGAGCTTTTCCTTCAATTCTTGGTAAGTCATTTCACATTGTGGTGTCCATGTAATGCGATCTGGAAGTCCTTTACGTGTCAATTCCGTTAAAGGTGCACATATGGAATTAAAGTTTTTTGATATACTTCTGGTAGAAACCACATAATGAGACAAAGGATCTCACGTCCTTCTTGGTTTGTGGTCTCGGGGCTTTCTGTAGTTTCTCTAAATTCTTTGGGTCAGGGGTCATGTTTCCCTGATAAACTGTGTGTGTCCCAAAAATTCCAATTCTTTACATCCAACGCAACATTTGGTTGGACGGGCTGTTAAATTTGCCTCCCTAAGTCGATCAAACAGCATGTTCAGAGAGTCAATGTGTTCCTCAAATGTTTCTGTTGCTATAAGGATATCATCCATAAAATTTGTTATACAGGGATTATTCAGAGGATCCAATAATTTTCTCATCATTCTAGAGAAGACACTAGGCGCATTCTTCATTCCAAATGGCAATCTATTAAACTCATAGTGTCCTTCTGAGGTACTAAAAGCTATGTATGGTCTAACCTCAGGTTTTACTGGAATCTGATAGTATCCTTTACTCAGATCCACTTTTGAGAAATATTTAGCTTTATTTAGTCTGGCAAACAGCTGATTTGTATCCGGCAATGGATCCACCTGTCCTTCTGTAATAGCATTCAGTCTCCTGTAATCTATACAGAGTCTATGTTCTCCAGAGGGCTTCCTTAAGAGTACAACACCGGAGCTATACGAAGACTCACTGTGCGAAATAATTCCTTCCTTCAATAGATAGTCTATCTCTTCCTTCAAAGCTTTTTCCTTAGCAAACGGAATCGAATATGGTTTCATACAGACAGGTGTGGAGTCTATGAGTTTCATATCATATTCCAATAGGTTTGTATGCCCTGGTCGGTCTGTTAACACCTCTGCATGATTATTTAG
Source organism: Oreohelix idahoensis (assembly GCA_024509875.1). NCBI lineage: Eukaryota > Metazoa > Mollusca > Gastropoda > Stylommatophora > Oreohelicidae > Oreohelix > Oreohelix idahoensis. The sequence continues at coordinate 76,359 of JAMPIV010006333.1, forward strand.
AACCTGTTGCACTCTCTCTTTCTGAGTTTTTCGTTAAATGTGTACTGATTTTCACCTGTGCTGCTGTCTCACAGGGGTGTAATGGATATTCAAATGATGAAAGTGGTTCCTTTTTCATCTCCATGGCGATGGACAAGGTCAACAAGTGTGTCTCTTTCTGATGTTCTCTTTCCAAATATTTCTTCAGGAGATTCACATGATAGATTTTTTCTTTCCCCTTCTTATCTATCTTATAATTTGTTCTAGACACCTTCTCTAAAACTGTATATGGACCCTGCCATCCAATTTGTAACTTATTCTGACTCCCGGGCAAAAGAGGCAGTACTTTCTCTCCCACAGCCAAATTTCTGTCTTTCGCCTTCCTGTTATAATAGGCAGCATGTTTCTTCCTGGCTTGTTTCAAATTTTCATTGGCAAGTTTCCAGCCAGTTTTTAAACGAGTGGTCAGCTCATTCACATATTGGTATGAAGATGTAATGTTTTCCTCTGCCTTTTCATCAGTCCACGTTCTTAACAAAGCTACATATGGACCTTTAATTGTGTGGACCTATTTGTCCATGCACCGGTATGGTCTCTTCCACTTGAAGCGCTATAGTGATGATTTTTCTTCCCAGAATTATCATGCACAAAACGACCGCTACCAATTTTTCTCCCCACTTAAAATTCTTGATGAGAGATTTCCTCTCTACATCTTCTTCCTCCAGTTTGTTTAAGTCCGATTGAGGGATTTTCGGCTTATCCTGGGGTAAGACATCTTTTTGCACTCTCCGCATAGTGGCCATTGTAAAACAGTTAAGTGAAGCTTGTCCGTGAAAAGGGGCTTCCCATTCCATTTGGTCCACTTTATCAAATCTATTTTTCTTTTTATTATCCGGCCTAATTTTGCCCCGTGGCGTGTCCAGGTCCCCTGAATCCAAAGTGTTCGCCACTTGTGGTGTTCTCCCTCAATGGTGCTATGCTACACCTTTTCTACCTTGTCGACAAAATTCTGCATTGTCCCAATCTTGCTTTGGGGCCAATATATAATTATGAGCCACCTTTTGAATGATAGAAGGTACTCTATCTTCTCCATGGTCCCCATCCTGGGTTTCACATGTAGGCTCCTTATTAATTCTGTCCTGTATCTTTTTGGGAAGAACCATGCTGTCCGTGACCATTGGATCTAGCTCCCAGTCTTCACTTTATACATCAACAACTTGTTTTTTTTCATGTTGTAAAAATCTCCGTGCACCTAACCCTTGCCTGGAGTTGTATGGGACAAAGTTGAACAATTTTCGGAATACTGGCTTGAGTGTTTTATCACCCAAGCCTGTGCCTTCCTCATCCATCTTTGGAGTGGGTAAATCCCAACATTAATTTCCTCCTCCTGTCGATGAAGGTCGAACCTGAACGAAGGGGTGCCATATACA
>JAMPIV010006334.1:0-128475 GCA_024509875.1 Oreohelix idahoensis
TACCTTAACAGCGATCTCAGTCCAGTCCTAAGTCCCCTATAAATATTTATAACATCCCACTTCACCACAGCCACCTTGACTCCTATATTTATTTAACGACACTGTATATGATGTCAAGTCAGTCTTATTGTATGGCCGTAAAGCATAGGCAATAACAAAAAAAAACAACAACCTAAAAGTTATAAAACTTCTGTAAATGGGTGCTTGCGTAGCTAGATGAGAGGGGACTGAAATGGTACGACAAGATCGCCAATGTGGAACAGATAATAAGAACCAGACAAGCGCCAGTGGATCAAGAGCTGAGAAGAAGGCGCTTGCGAAGGATAGGACACACATTGAAGACAGCTGTTCATAGCATTACAATGCAACTGTTTTTTCTGGAATCCCCAGGGAAAGAGAGACTTAGGTAGACCAAAAAAAAAAAAAAAAAAAAAAAAAAAAAACAACAGACGTAAAAGAGATCTGGAGGCAGAAGAGAACATGTTAAAGAAGACATAGAAAACTTAGCTAACCCTGACAGAGATTAGGCATATGATTCTGAACAGGACATAAGAGGTATTGCCTTTTTATAGCTTATTCATCTCTGCGGTATGCAGAACCCGGATCGCTGGGGTCTACATGTTAAAGGACCCCACCGACATGTCTGAGCTGATAGCACAGGACATGAGGATTAGGCATATGATTCTTGAAGGCCTATGCTCTTTTGGGAGCTAAGAGGTATTGCTTGTTTATGACTGTGCATTAATCTAAACCTGCGGTAGGCAAACCAGGATCTGCTGGGGTCTACTTTAGGACCACCGAGCTGTCTAAACACCTTCTTCTTCTTCTTCTTCTTCTTCTTCTTCTTTGTCATGAAATATTCTAATCCACATATATAAATTATTAGGTAAATATGAAGCCTAACAAATAAAATTAATAAAGAGAAGAGCAATGGTAAAATAACAGTGCTGTCACAAAGAATGTACTCGAAATCCCCCTTGTTTTCTGCTTCGTCTGCAAATTGTAACGCTTTCACGTTGATAGTAAAAGCTTACTGTATTATACCCGCTTTCTTCAATGAAACGTGTGCTGTATTTCTTGGAAAAACATTAAGAGGCAGACTGCGTAATGACCTAAATTTTAAATTCCATTCATGTCTTTTTCTACATTACGTTACCAAAACGAACGAACAGTTGGACAAAAGGATAAAAAGAGAAGGGAGAGGCAAAAAGCCGAACACTAAACACGCTTCGCGCGATACGCAAATGCTGCCATCACGCGTGTAAGTCTACATGCACTAATTTTTTTTCAGACGGACAGTGATAAAATACACTACCCTTTCCCAGAGTTAGGTTTATAAATCATAACAAACTCTTATTAGGAAAGATGACAATAGATGGGTTTACGTTTGAAAACATTACAGTACCCAGACAGCACATCTTCGAAACAGGAGGTAGATGAAATTGCATATTTTGAACGCAGCCACTTAGCTCTTTTAAATTTGTATATTTGGGTTCCTTAGGGCTTGCTGACAAAGAATATGTAAAACGTTACGCAAATAGTCCAGGAATTAATAAATTATACCCAAAATAAAATATTGGGGGTGCCTGACAGCATAAAATCATTTCTGCTCATAAGATTTTTTTTTAACGTGTTTGAAAAAAATTTACGTTACAGAAATAGCCTACCATGTAAACTTCAAAATGATTGGAGCGCAACAAATGAAAGCCTAACCACGATTGGTCGGGCTATAAATACTATCTTGGTTGTTAGGGGAGACGGGAAAAGATAACATTTTTTCAAACACTTGTCGAAACGAGGCTCATTGGCCAGTCTCGCTGATATACACACTTGGGAGCGTTAGTTCGAAACCACTTGTTTAAATACACTTGATAAAGCATCAGTGCGTTGAAGCCAGCTTATATTTGGCTCAATAAAAGCCTGGAAGATAAGCAGATGGAAATTTGTGCCAGTTTGTGCCAGAATTCATTGCTAATCAACGTATCTGTGTTATTCGTATGAATTGTGGTAAGCTTGAACCATTTAATATCTTTTAATGAAAATTGAATGTGAATTGTTGATTTATGCCTGTATATATATGTGTAGTTCAGTGGCAAACGTGAGGTAAAGCCTAAAATGCTCCAGCCTGAACAGAGGGTGTCGGAGAGACGTAAAACGGCATGGAATGGCCAAACAGTACACTGACACCTGGATGATTGACTAGAAAGAAATAATGCTGGAAGTGCAGAGGCGTAGTAACCATTAAGAAGGGTAATACTGGAATAAAGTATTTCAAATGAAGCTGTCTGTTGGCCTAACGCTCTGAACGCAATGTTTGTGCTGTATTGTGATCAGTGTAAAAGAGAATATAAATTAGTTATGAAGTAGAAGGTACATCCTTCTTGATTTCAGGGACAGTGGTCTTGATGGTACTGAGCAGCATCTGGTCAGAGATTTGCTGAATCCAGTGTCGGACAGCATACTCCTTGGTCCTTTTAGCTATCAGTGAGGTGTCTCCAGAGCCCAGAGGAGAATTCGAGCAGAGGAGTCCTTTCCTGCCGCCATCACGCCAGATAAGCTAACTTGGCCAGCTGAGCTCAACATTATGTCCCCTCAGCTTGAACTGACTTTTTAAAATTAACATTAAGAGGGGAATTTACTTGTCTTAAAATCAGGAACTGTGAACATCTCCAATACTGGTCCCTAAAGACAAACTATTGAAGTCATGATGACAAATACCAACAGAGCTTGAACAAAACAAAACCAGTATTACCTCATTTTATTACTACACAACTGACACACATAGAACATTTGTAATAATATATGTCACTACAATATTCATATTAAATACATTCTGTACATAACTTGTAATTTAAATTGATTGTGATTCCTGGTTCCCTTGTAGTTGAATCAGGACACATATTCATTCATGCCAGTAATGAATACATATTGTTATTTGAAAGTTTATCAGTGACTCTTTTAAGATATCTTTGTAGAGTGTTATATGTATGTGAGTGTCACAGTGTTGTCAAGAGTAGTGGATTAAATTAAATTGTTTATCTGCCTGTTGTTGTGACTTACACTTCATCATACACATACCCTAGACACATAACGTAGCATCACACTATTCCAGAATAATTCTGACTGAGATATATAGATATGTGGTAGCAAGTAAGGTTATCTATAATACACTACTCTTAATAGATATAGATACCTTCACAGCTGATCTCAGTCAGTACACTAAGTTCCCTATAAGTATTTATAACATCCCACTTCACCACATATATTGGGGTCTCGCTCTTGGGATTTTGAATCTTTAACTATTAAAAATATTGGGGGTAATTCACTTCAGGGAATATAAGAATTAAAAGGTATCCTTGGGTGGAATTAAATAAGGTGAGCTCACGGTGCCTGTGTTGTCCATTAGAGATTGAATTGTTGGTTAGACATTGTATTAAGTTACCTGATAGACAATGGCGGACCTGGCCAAATTTCGATCTGCTGCGGTTCAGACTGCAAAAGAGTTAGGATTAGATGTGCAAGTTATGGTTGCCTATGTTACGACGGAATGTGACAAATTTATTGAACGCGAAGAAAGAAGATTAGAAAAAGAAGCCGAAAGAAGGTTAGAGGCTGAAAGGGAAATTAAGAGGTTGCAGATTGAGGCTGACAAAGAGGCTGAGAGAAATTGGAGGCTGAAAGAGAAAAGACAAACGATTCTGCAGAAAGGGAAGAGAAGAAATTAGCTGCAGAAAGGGAAGAGAGGAAATTAGCTGCAGAAAGGGAAGCAGAAGATAAAAGATTACAAAGGGAACATGAGTTACGACTAAGGGAGTTTGAGTTCAAGGCCATGCTCCTGAAAATGGTGCCAGTCCCTTTGCCTCTGATGCTACGGTTACTCAAGGAGCCTCAATCTCAGCTATGAATTTTCATTTAGATCATTTTGTTGAGAAAGACGATGATATTGAGAGCTATATAAATAGGTATGAGCTATTAGCTACCACGTATGGGTTAGAGAGAGAAAGGTGGAGCTTAAAGTTATCTCAGGGACTTCGTGGGGCAGCTTATGAAGTTTTTGCAAAAATGAGCAGAGGTGATCAGGAAAATTATGACATGCTAAAGCAGGCTCTTTTGTTAAGGTATGAAAAGAATGCAGAGTTTTACAGGAAAAAATTTAGGAATGCTAAACTACTGTCAGGTGAAACCTATCACCAGTTCTCTGCACGAATAGAGACATACTTGGAGAAATGGACTTCTCTGGGGAAAACCCAAGATCGTAAGGAAATGGTCCTTATAGAGCAACTAAGAGAGTCCATGGCTCCAGACCTGAGAAAGTTTCTCATGGAACAAGGTGCAGAGAGGCTGGGTGAGTTGCTAAATGTTGCTGAAAGGTATCAAGCAGCTCAAGCAGAGGTAACAGGTAATAAAAAGAAACAGGTGGACAACTTTAGGGCACCACAGAACTTTAATAAATTTGATCCTAGGGATCAAAATAAAGGTAAGCACCAATTTGATAGGCCACGGTATGAAAATAAAAATAAATTCCCCCAATTCGATGAAAGGAAATATGATGAAAGAAAATCTTTCAACCAAGGAAAAAGGTGGTGTAAGAATTGTCAGATGGACAATCATGACACTGACCGTTGCAGAAGGAAACCTGTGTATATGGCAACCCTTCAGGTCAGGTCGACCTCAAGACAGGAGGAGGATATTATGTTAGATACCACTCCAGAAGAGATGAGGAAGGCACAGGCTGGGGATAAAACACTCAAGCCCTTTTTTCAGAAAATTGTCAATTTCATAACAACTCCAGGCAAGGGAGATTTTTACATGAAAAACAAGTTGATGTATAGGAAGGCCGGGGAACTAGATCCAAAGGTCACGGACACTGGTTCTTCCAAAAAGATACAGGGCAGACTTAATAAGGAGCCTACATGTGAAACCAGATGGGGACCATGAGAAGATAGGTACCATCAAAAGGTGGCTCACAATTATTATTGGCCCAAAGCAAGATGGGACATTGAGAATTTTGTAGAAAGGTGTAGCATAGCACATGAGGGAACACCCACAAGTGGGAACATTGATCAGGACCTGGACACGCCCGGAGCAAAATTAGGCCCTGATATAGAAAGAAATTATAGATTTGAAAAAGTGGACCAAATGGAATGGGAAGCCCCTTTTCACGGACAAGCTTCACTTAACTGTTTTACAATGCCCACTATGCGGAGAGTGCAAAAAGATGTCTTACCCCAGGATAAGCCGACAATCCCTCAATCGGACTTAAACAAACTGGAGGAAGAGGATGTAGAGAGGAAATCTCTCATCAAGAATTTTAAGAGGGGAGACAGCCCCAAGAGAAAAATTGGTAGCGGTCGTTTTGTGAATGATAATTCTGGGAGGAAAAATCATCACTATAAAGCTTCGAGTGGAAGAGACCATACCGGTGCATGGACAAATAGGTCCACACAATTAAAGGTCCATATGTAGCTTGTTAAGAACGTGGACTGATGAAAAGGCAGAGGAAAACATTACATCTTCATACCAATATGTGAATGAGCTGACCACTCGGTTAAAAACTGGCTGGAAACTTGCCAATGAAAATTTGAAACAAGCCAGGAAGAAACATGCTACCTATTATAACAGGAAGGCGAAAGACAGAAATTTGGCTGTGGGAGAGAAAGTACTGCTTCTTTTGCCTGGGAGTCAGAATAAGTTACAAATTGGATGGCAGGGTCCATATACAGTTCTAGAGAAGGTGTCTAGAACAAATTATAAGATAGATAAGAAGGGGAAAGAAAAAATCTATCATGTGAATCACCTGAAGAAATATTTGGAAAGAGAACATCAGGAAGAGACACACTTGTTGACCTTGTCCATCGCCATGGAGATGAAAAAGGAACCACTTTCATCATTTGAATATCCATTACACCCCTGTGAGACAGCAGCACAGGTGAAAATCAGTACACATTTAACGAAAACTCAGAAAGAGAGAGTGCAACAGGTTCTAAAGAATCATGCAGAGGTGTTAACAGACCGACCAGGGCATACAAACCTATTGGAATATGATATGAAACTCATAGACTCCACACCTGTCTGTATGAAACCATATTCGATTCCGTTTGCTAAGGAAAAAGCTTTGAAGGAAGAGATAGACTATCTATTGAAGGAAGGAATTATTTCGCACAGTGAGTCTTCGTATAGTTCCGGGGTTGTACTCTTAAGGAAGCCCTCTGGAGAACATAGACTCTGTATAGATTACAGGAGACTGAATGCTATTACAGAAGGACAGGTGGATCCATTGCCGGATACAAATCAGCTGTTTGCCAGACTAAATAAAGCTAAATATTTCTCAAAAGTGGATCTGAGTAAAGGATACTATCAGATTCCAGTAAAGCCTGAGGTTAGACCATACCTAGCTTTTAGTACCTCAGAAGGACACTATGAGTTTAATAGATTGCCATTTGGATTGAAGAATGCCCCTAGTGTCTTCTCTAGAATGATGAGAAAATTATTGGATCCTCTGAATAATCCCTGTATAACAAATTTTATGGATGATATCCTTATAGCAACAGAAACATTTGAGGAACACATTGACTCTCTGAACATGCTGTTTAATCGACTTAGGGAGGCAAATTTAACAGCCCGTCCAACCAAATGTTGCGTTGGATGTAAAGAATTGGAATTTTTGGGACACACAGTTTATCAGGGAAACATGACCCCTGACCCAAAGAACTTAGAGAAACTACAGAAAGCCCCGAGACCACAAACCAAGAAGGACGTGAGATCCTTTGTCTCATTATGTGGTTTCTACCAGAAGTATATCAAAAACTTTAATTCCATATGTGCACCTTTAACGGAATTGACACGTAAAGGACTTCCAGATCGCATTACATGGACACCACAATGTGAAATGACGTACCAAGAATTGAAGGAAAAGCTCACAAGTAAACCCATTTTGAAATTACCTGACTTAAGTCAAGAATTCATAGTAAGGACGGATGCAAGTAATATTGGGTTAGGTGCAACTTTACTACAGAAATCAGATGCATTGGATGGGGAATTAAGCCCAGTGGCATATGCTAGCAGAAAGTTGAATAAAGCTGAAATCAACTACTCAACTAGCGAAAAAGAATGTCTTGCAGTAATATGGGCAATAAAGAAATTCAATATTTATCTATATGGGAAGGCATTTAAGTTGCAAACTGACCACAAACCTTTATCGTTCTTAGCACAGGCTAAGCATGAGAACTCTAGGTTACTCCGATGGTCTTTGCTTCTGGCTCCATATAATTTTAGCATTGAATATATATCTGGAAAAACCAATCTGGGAGCGGATTTTTTAAGCCGCCATCCGTGTGATGAGAATCACCGTAAACCCCAGAAATAATAATAAATTTCTCTATGTGTATATAGAATAAAGGACTGACATAAAATGTCTGTTTTAAGAGGGGAGGTGTCATGAAATATTCTAATCCACATATATAAATTATTAGGTAAATATGAAGCCTAACAAATAAAATTAATAAAGAGAAGAGCAATGGTAAAATAACAGTGCTGTCACAAAGAATGTACTCGAAAACCCCCTTGTTTTCTGCTTCGTCTGCAAATTGTAACGCTTTCACGTTGATCGTAAAAGCTTACTGTATTATACCCGCTTTCTTCAATGAAACGTGTGCTGTATTTCTTGGAAAAACATTAAGAGGCAGACTGCGTAATGACCTAAATTTTAAATTCCATTCATGTCTTTTTCTACATTACGTTACCAAAACGAACGAACAGTTGGACAAAAGGATAAAAAGAGAAGGGAGAGGCAAAAAGCCGAACACTAAACACGCTTCGCGCGATACGCAAATGCTGCCATCACGCGTGTAAGTCTACATGCACTAATTTTTTTTCAGACGGACAGTGATAAAATACACTACCCTTTCCCAGAGTTAGGTTTATAAATCATAACAAACTCTTATTAGAAAAGATAACAATAAATGGGTTTACGTTTGAACACATAACAGTACCCAGACAGCACATCTTCGAAACAGGAGGTAGAAGAAATTGCATATTTTGAACGCAGCCACGTAGCTCCTTTAAATTAGTATTTTTGGGTTCCTTAGGGCTTGCTGACGAATAATATGTAAAACGTTACGCAAATAGTCCAGGAATTAATAAATTATACCCAAAATAAAATATTGGGGGTGCCTGACAGCATAAAATCATTTCTGCTCATAAGATTTTTTTTTAACGTGTTTGAAATAAATTTACGTTACAGAAATAGCCTACCATGTAAACTTCAAATTGATTGGAGCGCAACAAATGAAAGCCTAACCACGATTGGTCGGGCTATAAATACTATCTTGGTTGTTAGGGGAGACGGGAAAAGATAACATTTTTTCAAACACTTGTCGAAACGTGGCTCATTGGCCAGTCTCGCTGATATACACACTTGGGAGCGTTAGTTCGAAACCACTTGTTTAAATACACTTGATAAAGCATCAGTGCGTTGAAGCCAGCTTATATTTGGCTCAATAAAAGCCTGGAAGATAAGCAGATGGAAATTTGTGCCAGTTTGTGCCAGAATTCATTGCTAATCAACGTATCTGTGTTATTCGTATGAATTGTGGTAAGCTTGAACCATTTAATATCTTTTAAAGAAAATTGAATGTGAATTGTTGATTTATGCCTGTATATATATGTGTAGTTCAGTGGCAACGTGAGGTAAAGCCTAAAATGCTCCAGCCTGAACAGAGGGTGTCGGAGAGAAGTAAAACGGCATGGAATGGCCAAACAGTACACTGACACCTGGATGATTGACTAGAAAGCAATAATGCTGGAAGTGCAGAGGCGTAGTAACCATTAAGAAGGGTAATACTGGAATAAAGTATTTCAAATGAAGCTGACTGTTGGCCTAACGCTCTGAACGCAATGTTTGTGCTGTATTGTGATCAGTGTAAAAGAGAATATAAATTAGTTATGAAGTAGAAGGTACATCCTTCTTGATTTCAGGGACAGTGGTCTTGATGGTACTGAGCAGCATCTGGTCAGAGATTTGCTGAATCCAGTGTCGGACAGCATACTCCTTGGTCCTTTTAGCTATCAGTGAGGTGTCTCCAGAGCCCAGAGGAGAATTCGAGCAGAGGAGTCCTCTCCTGCCGCCATCACTCAAGATAAGCAGAGTTGGCCAGCTGAGCTCAACATTATGTCCCCTCATCTTGAACTGACTTTTTTAAAATTAACATTAAGAGGGGAATTTACTTGTCTTAAAATCAGGAACTGTGAACATCTCCAATACTGGTCCCTAAAGACAAACTATTGAAGTCATGATGACAAATACCAACAGAGCTTGAACAAAACAAAACCAGTATTACCTCATTTTATTACTACACAACTGACACACATAGAACATTTGTAATAATATATGTCACTACAATATTCATATTAAATACATTCTGTACAAAGTTCCCTATAAGTATTTATAACTTCCCACTTCACCACATTCTTCTTCCGTCCTTAGCCAAAGACCGACCAAGCAGTCAGAGGCCATCACGCATTGTGGCGTCTTAAGGGCAACAGCAGATTGATTTTCTCTGTTGTAGTTTCCCATCACGCCTAGCGGCGTCTTTAGGGCAACAACAAATCGATCCATCTGCCGTTGTTTCCGTAATCGGTGTGACAAGCCAACGGGTGATCAGCCCATTGGGCGTCTAAACACCTACCTTGATAAAAAATCATATCTGTATAGTGGGGACGCTGGATATGGATAAGGGAGAGATACTGAGAACAATTAGTGATCGCCTGTTAGAGAACGACGCTGCAATTAGATGAATCATCAAGGTTAAGACTGTTGGAATTTGGCATCAAATATAAGGCTACCAGAGATGGTCGTATGAGAGGATGAATCCGTCGTGTATACAACTAGCGAGCTACAGGAACAGTAAGCATGCACACTCTTCGACGTATACTGAGGGTAAATTAATATGAAACAAATATAAAGGTATGTTATAAGGCACTCGTAGGAAATAAAGAAGTAGAACACTAGACAACAGAAAAACAACAGACATGAGTGGCTTACCCAGGATTTGAACCCTGGACCTTCCGTGCGACAACACCGCCTAGCTATGCAAGCGAATCACACTGTCCTCCCTGCCATCTACGCATCCCCAAAAAGGATGTTTCAATGACAGGTCATTAGTGCGAACCTCTATACATAACACCGGAAGTTTACCATGGGCAGTTCAGCCTATTAATGACGCAATCGCTTCTGTTGTTCCCCTATATATCAGTATTGGTCAGTCCAACAAGACAAAGACCTTAATACTGTGTCCAGTATGATAGTAGACTTAGAACAGTAAGAACAGGACAAAGGGTAGGTTTGGTATTGTATAAACATTTATAACACATAAGGGAGGGAAACCACGAGGCCTGTAAACAGTAAATTAATATGAAACAGATGGCAGGGAGGACAGTGTGATTCGCTTGCATAGCTAGGCGGTGTTGTCGCACGGAAGGTCCAGGGTTCAAATCCTGGGTAAGCCACTCATGTCTGTTGTTTTTCTGTTGTCTAGTGTTCTACTTCTTTATTTCCTACGAGTGCCTTATAACATACCTTTATATTTGTTTCATATTAATTTACTGTTTACAGGCCTCGTGGTTTCCCTCCCTTATGTGTTATAAATGTGTATACTGAGGGAGACTGAACACCTATGGGTTTGCCCGGAGTGCAGTGGTGTCGATTCTGTTTAACAATATCAATATCTGTATTTAGGTTTCAGAGAATTTTGTTGGAATTTGGGATAAATACAACCTATAAATAATTTAAAAATAAATCTCAGTCGCATGATCTGCTTTCTGTCATCCCATCTAAAGATAGGTAGACAATGCAAAATAAATGATGTTTTCCTGAAGGTTATCTTTACTTCAAAGACAAGGTCCCCTTCCTATTGTACGTAGTTTATGAATGAAGAAAAGTTGAGAAAGTTAGCTCCAGGGCTTTCACTAGGAAGGCAGAACAAAAAATTACATTTAATACCAGGATTAATCCAGAAACAGCGCTGTATATGCTAGGGGAAGATGGCTAGTCCGAAAATTTTTGTTACTAAAAAATTCTTAATTTTTTTCCTTTCCTCCGTGATCTAAAGTTCTACAAAATCATCCTCTGGGATCCAGCGGTAGAACGCGTTTGACCTGTTGCCGACCCTTGATCTAAACACCCAACAGACAAACATCTGCTTGTTTTCCCCTGATAGCCTTGTTTGTTGCTCCCCATTAGAAAACATCAGCAAATAGGAAGCTCTAATTTTTTTTTTTTAACATAGTAGTTTTCCTCGTTTTGGCAAATCGCGCTACGTTCAACATAGACACAAGGCCCGTCAGATATATTAGAGCGCGTGTCCAAATATAACCACAAAAGTCAGATCCAAACCTCAGAAATGAGATAACTGAAAAAGGTGGTTGAAGTAACAAGAAGGGACATGGTCCGCAACCAGGCGATACGTCAAGGCCTAAAAACCCAACGCCAGCAGACCCAAGTAGAACAGTCCCAACTAAGATGGTTTGGCCATGTCTGCAGAATGGGAGAAGATTGGCTTCCACGGCAGGTATGGGAGGCTAAGAGCCAAGAAGCCAGACCTCCAGGACGACCAAGAGTCCACTGGGAGGACAACGTTTGACAATCTTTGAAGGACCGAGGACTAGAATGGAACCAGGCCAGGAGGAATACAGCCAATAGGATAGTATGGCGTCTCTCTTCCAAACCTCTACACCTCACGGTAGAAGAGGAACGACTAAGTAAGTAAGTGTTCAAATATAAAAGATCCTATGGTCTGGATTAATATTGATAACGAAGCTCAAACCTCTAGTTGTTACAATGAAATTTTGGCTAACACAGACAAGTGCAAAAGACAAATCACAGTTACAGCGAACGTGTTAAAAATCTACAGATCTACACGCAAAGAAAGAAGTAATAATGGATTTCTACACATGGTGAGTGACCGAACCTCCTTGAAGATCATTGTCAATAGCCTATCGCAGACTTCTTCTTCGTCAAGTACCATGCCTAGTGGCGTATGCAATCATGCTTCTCAACTTTCTGTCTTCTGTTCTGTTGTTGACTTCTTTCCATGCTTTGATGTCAAACTGTCCAGCGTCTTATCTCATTGTCGCCCTATATCTTTTTTTCCTTCAATATTTCATATTGTCAAGACATATTCCAGCCTTCTTCTCATAACATGGCCACAGAAAGTGAACTGCAAACCGACGGTAAGCAACGGAAAACCACCGTCATCTATCCCTTGTACAATCCTTAAAAAAATAAAAAAACATCGTATCGCAGACAAGATAACATAATGACTGAAAACATGCGACTTAAAGTACAAAGCACTTATTGCTTCTAAACGTGCCACTGAATGAAAGATATTTTTAGAAATCTGCTTCGAACATCGTACATTTGATGCTCAGATTTCTTCACAAACAGGTCTCAAATCGCTCGCTTCCATTTGGTGACGTCTAAACTTGGGCCATTTTCAGCTCTTGCAACGGCTTTAATTTTGGAAGATCGTTTACCGGAATGCAATTCCGTGACAGTGGTGGGGTGTCACATGTGGAAACAGAAAGAAGAGTGTTTAAATTACAAATCTAGAAGATGTGAATGTAGATCTAGTTATTTAGGGATATACATTCCTGCACCGCTCTGTGTAAGTTCCCAGAGGTTCTGGATGAGACAAACAATAGATCACATGCCTTCTCACAAAATTTTGTAACAGGTGACGTAAATGAGTCAGGCAACTTTATCATGTGAAATAAATTGCTACCGATCACAGCTGCACATAAATGGTTTGGTGAAGGATTCCTATAAGGATCCCAGCTGTATAAGTGGAGGCTACATGGTCCATTCTTCTTCTTTGATCCTTAGCCGCCGACTGTCAAAGCAGTCACCATTACGCCTGGTGGCGTCTTGTAGGGAAACAACAAATTGATTCCACTCCGCTCGGTCGGCGGCCATCCTTCGTACAGTGCCCCAACTCTGGTTCATTCTTTGCATCTCAGCCTCCACAGTCCTCCGCCAAGTTGTTTTTGGTCGGCCTCTCTTTCGTTTTCCTTCAGGGGTCCATAGCATAGCTGTTCTTGTGATGGCATCGGGGTCTCTTCTGAGGACATGGCCAACCCAGCTCCAGCGTCTGCCAGCTATGATGGTGTGCATGTCCTCTTGCTTGCGCCGAGTAAGCAGATCTTGGTTGGTGATGGTAATCGGCCATAAGCAAAAAATGTCTATCTATCTATCTATCTATCTATCTATCTATCTATCTATCTATCTATCTATCTATCTATCTATCTATCTATCTATCTATCTATCTATCTATCTATCTATCTATCTATCTATCTATCTATCTATCTATCTATCTATCTATCTATCTATCTATCTATCTATCTGTCTGTCCGTCAGCCTGCCTGTCTGTCTCTCTGTATGCCTGTCTGTCCGTCCGTCCATCCATCCATCAATCTGTCTGCCTGCCTGTCTGTCCGTCCGTCCGTCCGCCTGCATGTCTTATTGTATATCTACCTCCCTGACTTCATGTTTGTCTGTCTGTTTTCTGATATTATCCACATTTTTTTTAGGGGACACTTACCTTACGATACCGACCAAGGTAATCGATAACTTAATTGGTCAAGCCCGCAGCAATGACAATAGACAATACTAAAACAAGTAAGTAACCCGCCAAAAACGGTGGGAGTGAAATATGGCATTCTCTTCCAGCTTCATGGTCATACTGCCAGAACTCATTCTCGTGTGGTCAAATCATTGCCTTCCATTCCATGTCTCCTGCATTTGATCTTTGTAGCCACACTTATAATACACACACGCACGCACGCATATGCACACACATACATACGCACACACATACACACGCATACACACGCTTACACACTCACATATACCTTTCCGAATCATTATTTAAGGGCGTTTCGACTTGGGCGACTAAATCGGGTGACGTATCAATAATTATTTGGGCGAAATTAGTCTACGTTTCCCTCAAATGTCTGTCAATTTCCTAAAACTATTAGTAGTGATCATTTCTTACCTACAGCAGTGTATATTCTACACACTTTTATGAAATTTCTTCCTTCTATCCTGTTATTTATGTCTAATATATGTATGTATGGCTCTGAGACATGGAGAGCAACAAAAACAACAACCAAAAAGCTACAGACTTTTATAAACGTGTGCTTGCGTAGAATAGAAGGACTGAAATGGTATGACAAAGTCACAAAAGTGGAATTGATGACAAGAACCAGACAAGTGCCAGTGGAACAAGAAGAAGACGCTGGCGATGGATAGGACACACATTGAGGAAACCTGCTGATAACATTACAAGGCAGTCCTTGTTCTGGAATCCACAGGGAAAGAGAGGCAGAGGTAGACCAAAAAACATGTGGAGAAGAGAACTGGATACAGAGGTGAAAATGATGAGGAAAACATGGAAAGAACTTGAGCGGAGGGCACAGGACAGAAAGACTTGGTATGTGTTTGTTGAACGCCTGTGCTCCTTGGGGAGCTAAAGGGTATTGATATATATATATATATATATATATATATATATATATATATATATATATATATATATATATATATATATAAATATAAAAATATAAAAAAATAAAAATAAATAAATATAAATATATATATAAATATATAAATATATATATAAATATATATATATATATATATATATATATATATTATATATATATATATATATATATATATATATATATATTATATATATATATATATATATATATATATATATATATATATATATATATATATATATATATATATATATATATATATATATATATATATATATATATATATATATATATATATATATATATATATATATATTGTGGTGAAGTGGGAAGTTATAAATACTTATAGGGAACTTAGTGTACTGACTGAGATCAGCTGTGAAGGTATCTATATCTATTAAGAGTAGTGTATTATAGATAACCTTACTTGCTACCACATATCTATATATCTCAGTCAGAATTATTCTGGAATAGTGTGATGCTACGTTATGTGTCTAGGGTATGAGTATGGTGAAGTGTAAGTCACAACAACAGACAGATAAACAATTTAATTTAATCCACTACTCTTGACAACACTGTGACACTCACATACATATACCACTCTACAAAGATATCTTAAAAGAGTCACTGATAAACTTTCGAATAACAATATGTATTCATTACTGGCATGAATGAATATGTGTCCTGATTCAACTACAAGGGAACCAGGAATCACAATCAATTTAAATTACAAGTTATGTACAGAATGTATTTAATATGAATATTGTAGTGACATATATTAGTACAAATGTTCTATGTGTGTCAGTTGTGTAGTAGTAAAATGAGGTAATACTGGTTTTGTTTTGTTCAAGCTCTGTTGGTATTTGTCATCATGACTTCAATAGTTTGTCTTTAGGGACTAGTATTGGAGATGTTCACAGTTCCTGATTTTAAGACAAGTAAATTCCCCTCTGAATAGTATTTTTATAAAGTTATTTCAAGATGAGGGGACATAATGTTGAGCTCAGCTGGCCAACTCTGCTTATCTTGAGTGATGGCGGCAGGAAAGGACTCCTCTGCTCGAATTCTCCTCTGGGCTCAGGAGACACCTCACTGATAGCTAAAAAGACCAAGGAGTATGCTGTCCGACTCTGGATTCAGCAAATCTCTGACCAGATGCTGCTCAGTACCATCAAGACCACTGTCCCTGAAATCAAGAAGGATGTACCTTCTACTTCATAACTAATTTATATTTCTTTTTACACTGATCACAATACATCACAAACATTGCGTTCAGAGCGTTAGGCCAACAGTCAGCTTCATCTGAAATACTTTATTCCAGTATTACCCTTCTTAATGGTTACTACGCCTCTGCACTTCCAGCATTATTTCTTTCTAGTCAATCATCCAGGTGTCAGTGTACTGTTTGGCCATTCCATGCCGTTTTACTTCTCTCCGACACCCTCTGTTCAGGCTGGAGCATTTTAGGCTTTACCTCACGTTTGCCACTGAACTACACATATATATACAGGCATAAATCAACAATTCACATTCAATTTTCATTAAAAGATATTAAATGGTTCAAGCTTACCACAATTCATACGAATAACACAGATACGTTGATTAGCAATGAATTCTGGCACAAACTGGCACAAATTTCCATCTGCTTATCTTCCAGGCTTTTATTGAGCCAAATATAAGCTGGCTTCAACGCACTGATGCTTTATCAAGTGTATTTAAACAAGTGGTTTCGAACTAACGCTCCCAAGTGTGTATATCAGCGAGACTGGCCAATGAGCCACGTTTCGACAAGTGTTTGAAAAAATGTTATCTTTTCCCGTCTCCCCTAACAACCAAGATAGTATTTATAGCCCGACCAATCGTGGTTAGGCTTTCATTTGTTGCGCTCCAATCAATTTGAAGTTTACATGGTAGGCTATTTCTGTAACGTAAATTTTTTTCAAACACGTTAAAAAAAAATCTTATGAGCAGAAATGATTTTATGCTGTCAGGCACCCCCAATATTTTATTTTGGGTATAATTTATTAATTCCTGGACTATTTGCGTAACGTTTTACATATTATTTGTCAGCAAGCCCTAAGGAACCCAAAAATACTAATTTAAAGGAGCTACGTGGCTGCGTTCAAAATATGCAATTTCTTCTACCTCCTGTTTCGAAGATGTGCTGTCTGGGTACTGTTATGTGTTCAAACGTAAACCCATCTAATGTTGTCTTTTCTAATAAGAGTTTGTTATGATTTATAAACCTAACTCTGGGAAAGGGTAGTGTATTTTATCACTGTCCGTCTGAAAAAGTTAGTGCTTGTAGACTTACACGCGTGATGCCAGCATTTGTATATCGCGCGTCGCGTGTTGCATGCGTTCCTGATTTTCAGCCCTCCCCTCTCGCTATCCTTTTGTCCATCTGTTCGTTCGTTTTGGTAACGTAATGTAGAAAAAGACATGAATGGAATTTAAAATTTAGGTCATTACGCAGTCTGCCTCTTAATGTTTTTCCAAGAAATACAGCACACGTTTCATTGAAGAAAGCGGGTATAATACAGTAAGCTTTTACTATCAACGTGAAAGCGTTACAATTTGCAGACGAAGCAGAAAACAAGGGGGATTTCGAGTACATTCTTTGTGACAGCACTGTTATTTTACCATTGCTCTTCTCTTTATTAATTTTTATTTGTTAGGCTTCATATTTACCTAATAATTTATATATGTGGATTAGAATATTTCATGACACCTCCCCTCTTAAAACAGACATTATATGTCAGTCCTTTATTCTATATACACATATAGAAATTTATTATTATTTCTGGGGTTTACGGTGATTCTCATCACACGGATGGCGGCTTAAAAAATCCGCTCCCAGATTGGTTTTTTCCAGATATATATTCAATGCTAAAATTATATGGAGCCAGAAGCAAAGACCATCGGAGTAACCTAGAGTTCTCATGCTTAGCCTGTGCTAAGAACGATAAAGGTTTGTGGTCAGTTTGCAACTTAAATGCCTTCCCATATAGATAAATATTGAATTTCTTTATTGCCCATATTACTGCAAGACATTCTTTTTCGCTAGTTGAGTAGTTGATTTCAGCTTTATTCAACTTTCTGCTAGCATATGCCACTGGGCTTAATTCCCCATCCAATGCATCTGATTTCTGTAGTAAAGTTGCACCTAACCCAATATTACTTGCATCCGTCCTTACTATGAATTCTTGACTTAAGTCAGGTAATTTCAAAATGGGTTTACTTGTGAGCTTTTCCTTCAATTCTTGGTAAGTCATTTCACATTGTGGTGTCCATGTAATGCGATCTGGAAGTCCTTTACGTGTCAATTCCGTTAAAGGTGCACATATGGAATTAAAGTTTTTGATATACTTCTGGTAGAAACCACATAATGAGACAAAGGATCTCACGTCCTTCTTGGTTTGTGGTCTCGGGGCTTTCTGTAGTTTCTCTAAATTCTTTGGGTCAGGGGTCATGTTTCCCTGATAAACTGTGTGTCCCAAAAATTCCAATTCTTTACATCCAACGCAACATTTGGTTGGTCGGGCTGTTAAATTTGCCTCCCTAAGTCGATCAAACAGCATGTTCAGAGAGTCAATGTGTTCCTCAAATGTTTCTGTTGCTATAAGGATATCATCCATAAAATTTGTTATACAGGGATTATTCAGAGGATCCAATAATTTTCTCATCATTCTAGAGAAGACACTAGGCGCATTCTTCAATCCAAATGGCAATCTATTAAACTCATAGTGTCCTTCTGAGGTACTAAAAGCTAGGTATGGTCTAACCTCAGGCTTTACTGGAATCTGATAGTATCCTTTACTCAGATCCACTTTTGAGAAATATTTAGCTTTATTTAGTCTGGCAAACAGCTGATTTGTATCCGGCAATGGATCCACCTGTCCTTCTGTAATAGCATTCAGTCTCCGGTAATCTATACAGAGTCTATGTTCTCCAGAGGGCTTCCTTAAGAGTACAACACCGGAACTATACGAAGATTCACTGTGCGAAATAATTCCTTCCTTCAATAGATAGTCTATCTCTTCCTTCAAAGCTTTTTCCTTAGCAAACGGAATCGAATATGGTTTCATACAGACAGGTGTGGAGTCTATGAGTTTCATATCATATTCCAATAGGTTTGTATGCCCTGGTCGGTCTGTTAACACCTCTGCATGATTATTTAGAACCTGTTGCACTCTCTCTTTCTGAGTTTTCGTTAAATGTGTACTGATTTTCACCTGTGCTGCTGTCTCACAGGGGTGTAATGGATATTCAAATGATGAAAGTGGTTCCTTTTTCATCTCCATGGCGATGGACAAGGTCAACAAGTGTGTCTCTTCCTGATGTTCTCTTTCCAAATATTTCTTCAGGAGATTCACATGATAGATTTTTTCTTTCCCCTTCTTATCTATCTTATAATTTGTTCTAGACACCTTCTCTAGAACTGTATATGGACCCTGCCATCCAATTTGTAACTTATTCTGACTCCCGGGCAAAAGAAGCAGTACCTTCTCTCCCACAGCCAAATTTCTGTCTTTCGCCTTCCTGTTATAATAGGCAGCATGTTTCTTCCTGGCTTGTTTCAAATTTTCATTGGCAAGTTTCCAGCCAGTTTTCAACCGAGTGGTCAGCTCATTCACATATTGGTATGAAGATGTAATGTTTTCCTCTGCCTTTTCATCAGTCCACGTTCTTAACAAAGCTACATATGGACCTTTAATTGTGTGGACCTATTTGTCCATGCACCGGTATGGTCTCTTCCACTTGAATCTTTATAGTGATGATTTTTCCTCCCAGAATTATCATTCACAAAACGACCGCTACCAATTTTTCTTTTGGGGCTTTCTCCCCACTTAAAATTCTTGATGAGAGATTTCCTCTCTACATCTTCTTCCTCCAGTTTGTTTAAGTCCGATTGAGGGATTGTCGGCTTATCCTGGGGTAAGACATCTTTTTGCACTCTCCGCATAGTGGCCATTGTAAAACAGTTAAGTGAAGCTTGTCCGTGAAAAGGGGCTTCCCATTCCATTTGGTCCACCTTATCAAATTTATTTTTCCTTTTATTGTCAGGCCTGATTTTGCCCCATGGCGTGTCCAGGTCCTGATCCATGTTCCCACTTGTGGGTGTTCCCTCATGTGCTATGCTACACCTTTCTACAAAATTCTCAATGTCCCATCTTGCTTTGGGCCAATAATAATTGTGAGCCACCTTTTGAATAATGGTACCTATCTTCTCATGGTCCCCATCTGGTTTCACATGTAGGCTCCTTATTAATTCTGTCCTGTATCTTTTTGGAAGAACCAGCTGTCCGTGACCATGGGATCTAGTTCCAGTCTTCCTATACATCAACTTGTTTTTCATGTAAAAATCTCCCTTGCCTGGAGTTGTATGACAAGTTGACAATTTTCTGAAACAAGGCTTGAGTGTTTTATCCCCAGCCTGTGCCTTCCTCATCTCTTCTGGAGTGGTATCTAACATAATATCCTCCTCCTGTCTTGAGGTCGACCTGACCTGAAGGGTTGCCATATACACAGGTTTCCTTCTGCAACGGTCAGTGTCATGATTGTCCATCTGACAATTTTTACACCACCTTTTTCCTTGGTTGAAAGATTTTCTTTCATCATATTTCCTTTCATCGAATTGTGGGAATTTATTTTTATTGTCATACCGTGGCCTATCAAATTGGTGCTTACCTTTATTTTGATCCCTAGGATCAAATTTATTAAAGTTCTGTGGTGCCCTAAAGTTATCCACCTGTTTCTTTTTATTACCTGTTACCTCTGCTTGAGCTGCTTGATACCTTTCAGCAACATTTAGCAACTCACCCAGCCTCTCTGCACCTTGTTCCATGAGAAACTTTCTCAGGTCTGGAGCCATGGACTCTCTTAGTTGCTCTATAAGGACCATTTCCTTAAGATCTTGGGTTTTCCCCAGAGAAGTCCATTTCTCCAAGTATGTCTCTATGCGTGCAGAGAACTGGTGATAGGTTTCACCTGACAGTAGTTTAGCATTCCTAAATTTTTTCCTGTAACCTATTTAGGTAGCTCTCAATATCATCGTCTTTCTCAACAAAATGATCTAAATGAAAATTCATAGCTGAGGTTGAGGCTCCTTGAGTAACCGTAGCATCAGAGGCAAAGGGACTGGCACCATTTTCAGGAGCATGGCCTTGAAACTCAAACTCCCTTAGTCGTAATTCATGTTCCCTTTGTAATCTTTTATCTTCTGCTTCCCTTTCTGCAGCTAATCTCTTCTCTTCTCTTTCTGCAGCTAATTTCTTCTCTTCTCTTTCTGCAGCTAATTTCTTCTCTTCCCTTTCTGCAGCTTGTCTTCTTTCCTCGGCTTCCAATGCTTTTGAATCTTTGTCAGCCTCAATCTGCAACCTCTTAGTCTCAGCCTCAGCTTGCAACCTCTTAGTCTCAGCCTCTAACCTTCTTTCGGCTTCTTTTTCTAATCTTCTTTCTTCGCGTTCAATAAATTTGTCACATTCCGTTGTGACATAGGCAACCATAACTTGCCCATCTAATCCTAACTCTTTTGCAGTCTGAACCGCAGCAGATCGAAATTTGGCCAGGTCCGCCATTGTCTATCAGGTAAATTTTTATAATGTCTAACCAACAATTCAATCTCTAATGGACAACACAGGCACCGTGAGCTCAACCTTATTTAATTCCACCCAAGGATACCTTTTAATTCTTATATTCCCTGAAGTGAATTACCCCCAATATTTTTAATAGTTAAAGATTCAAAATCCCAAGAGCGAGACCCCAATATATGTGGTGAAGTGGGAAGTTATAAATACTTATAGGGAACTTAGTGTACTGACTGAGATCAGCTGTGAAGGTATCTATATCTATTAAGAGTAGTGTATTATAGATAACCTTACTTGCTACCACATATCTATATATCTCAGTCAGAATTATTCTGGAATAGTGTGATGCTACGTTATGTGTCTAGGGTATGAGTATGGTGAAGTGTAAGTCACAACAACAGACAGATAAACAATTTAATTTAATCCACTACTCTTGACAACACTGTGACACTCACATACATATACCACTCTACAAAGATATCTTAAAAGAGTCACTGATAAACTTTCGAATAACAATATGTATTCATTACTGGCATGAATGAATATGTGTCCTGATTCAACTACAAGGGAACCAGGAATCACAATCAATTTAAATTACAAGTTATGTACAGAATGTATTTAATATGAATATTGTAGTGACATATATTAGTACAAATGTTCTATGTGTGTCAGTTGTGTAGTAGTAAAATGAGGTAATACTGGTTTTGTTTTGTTCAAGCTCTGTTGGTATTTGTCATCATGACTTCAATAGTTTGTCTTTAGGGACTAGTATTGGAGATGTTCACAGTTCCTGATTTTAAGACAAGTAAATTCCCCTCTGAATAGTATTTTTATAAAGTTATTTCAAGATGAGGGGACATAATGTTGAGCTCAGCTGGCCAACTCTGCTTATCTTGAGTGATGGCGGCAGGAAAGGACTCCTCTGCTCGAATTCTCCTCTGGGCTCAGGAGACACCTCACTGATAGCTAAAAAGACCAAGGAGTATGCTGTCCGACTCTGGATTCAGCAAATCTCTGACCAGATGCTGCTCAGTACCATCAAGACCACTGTCCCTGAAATCAAGAAGGATGTACCTTCTACTTCATAACTAATTTATATTTTCTTTTTACACTGATCACAATACATCACAAACATTGCGTTCAGAGCGTTAGGCCAACAGTCAGCTTCATCTGAAATACTTTATTCCAGTATTACCCTTCCTAATGGTTACTACGCCTCTGCACTTCCAGCATTATTTCTTTCTAGTCAATCATCCAGGTGTCAGTGTACTGTTTGGCCATTCCATGCCGTTTTACTTCTCTCCGACACCCTCTGTTCAGGCTGGAGCATTTTAGGCTTTACCTCACGTTTGCCACTGAACTACACATATATATACAGGCATAAATCAACAATTCACATTCAATTTTCATTAAAAGATATTAAATGGTTCAAGCTTACCACAATTCATACGAATAACACAGATACGTTGATTAGCAATGAATTCTGGCACAAACTGGCACAAATTTCCATCTGCTTATCTTCCAGGCTTTTATTGAGCCAAATATAAGCTGGCTTCAACGCACTGATGCTTTATCAAGTGTATTTAAACAAGTGGTTTCGAACTAATCAATTTGGAGTTTACATGGTAGGCTATTTCTGTAACGTAAATTTTTTTCAAACACGTTAAAAAAAAAAATCTTATGAGCAGAAATGATTTTATGCTGTCAGGCACCCCCAATATTTTATTTTGGGTATAATTTATTAATTCCTGGACTATTTGCGTAACGTTTTACATATTATTTGTCAGCAAGCCCTAAGGAACCCAAAAATACTAATTTAAAGGAGCTACGTGGCTGCGTTCAAAATATGCAATTTCTTCTACCTCCTGTTTCGAAGATGTGCTGTCTGGGTACTGTTATGTGTTCAAACGTAAACCCATCTAATGTTGTCTTTTCTAATAAGAGTTTGTTATGATTTATAAACCTAACTCTGGGAAAGGGTAGTGTATTTTATCACTGTCCGTCTGAAAAAGTTAGTGCTTGTAGACTTACACGCGTGATGCCAGCATTTGTATATCGCGCGTCGCGTGTTGCATGCGTTCCTGATTTTCAGCCCTCCCCTCTCGCTATCCTTTTGTCCATCTGTTCGTTCGTTTTGGTAACGTAATGTAGAAAAAGACATGAATGGAATTTAAAATTTAGGTCATTACGCAGTCTGCCTCTTAATGTTTTTCCAAGAAATACAGCACACGTTTCATTGAAGAAAGCGGGTATAATACAGTAAGCTTTTACTATCAACGTGAAAGCGTTACAATTTGCAGACGAAGCAGAAAACAAGGGGGATTTCGAGTACATTCTTTGTGACAGCACTGTTATTTTACCATTGCTCTTCTCTTTATTAATTTTATTTGTTAGGCTTCATATTTACCTAATAATTTATATATGTGGATTAGAATATTTCATGACACCTCCCCTCTTAAAACAGACATTATATGTCAGTCCTTTATTCTATATACACATATAGAAATTTATTATTATTTCTGGGGTTTACGGTGATTCTCATCACACGGATGGCGGCTTAAAAAATCCGCTCCCAGATTGGTTTTTCCAGATATATATTCAATGCTAAAATTATATGGAGCCAGAAGCAAAGACCATCGGAGTAACCTATAGTTCTCATGCTTAGCCTGTGCTAAAAACGATAAAGGTTTGTGGTCAGTTTGCAACTTAAATGCCTTCCCATATAGATAAATATTGAATTTCTTTATTGCCCATATTACTGCAAGACATTCTTTTTCGCTAGTTGAGTAGTTGATTTCAGCTTTATTCAACTTTCTGCTAGCATATGCCACTGGGCTTAATTCCCCATCCCATGCATCTGATTTCTGTAGTAAAGTTGCACCTAACCCAATATTACTTGCATCCGTCCTTACTATGAATTCTTGACTTAAGTCAGGTAATTTCAAAATGGGTTTACTTGTGAGCTTTTCCTTCAATTCTTGGTAAGTCATTTCACATTGTGGTGTCCATGTAATGCGATCTGGAAGTCCTTTACGTGTCAATTCCGTTAAAGGTGCACATATGGAATTAAAGTTTTTGATATACTTCTGGTAGAAACCACATAATGAGACAAAGGATCTCACGTCCTTCTTGGTTTGTGGTCTCGGGGCTTTCTGTAGTTTCTCTAAATTCTTTGGGTCAGGGGTCATGTTTCCCTGATAAACTGTGTGTCCCAAAAATTCCAATTCTTTACATCCAACGCAACATTTGGTTGGTCGGGCTGTTAAATTTGCCTCCCTAAGTCGATCAAACAGCATGTTCAGAGAGTCAATGTGTTCCTCAAATGTTTCTGTTGCTATAAGGATATCATCCATAAAATTTGTTATACAGGGATTATTCAGAGGATCCAATAATTTTCTCATCATTCTAGAGAAGACACTAGGCGCATTCTTCAATCCAAATGGCAATCTATTAAACTCATAGTGTCCTTCTGAGGTACTAAATGCTAGGTATGGTCTAACCTCAGGCTTTACTGGAATCTGATAGTATCCTTTACTCAGATCCACTTTTGAGAAATATTTAGCTTTATTTAGTCTGGCAAACAGCTGATTTGTATCCGGCAATGGATCCACCTGTCCTTCTGTAATAGCATTCAGTCTCCGGTAATCTATACAGAGTCTATGTTCTCCAGAGGGCTTCCTTAAGAGTACAACACCGGAACTATACGAAGATTCACTGTGCGAAATAATTCCTTCCTTCAACAGATAGTCTATCTCTTCCTTCAAAGCTTTTTCCTTAGCAAACGGAATCGAATATGGTTTCATACAGACAGGTGTGGAGTCTATGAGTTTCATATCATATTCCAATAGGTTTGTATGCCCTGGTCGGTCTGTTAACACCTCTGCATGATTATTTAGAACCTGTTGCACTCTCTCTTTCTGAGTTTTCGTTAAATGTGTACTGATTTTCACCTGTGCTGCTGTCTCACAGGGGTGTAATGGATATTCAAATGATGAAAGTGGTTCCTTTTTCATCTCCATGGCGATGGACAAGGTCTACAAGTGTGTCTCTTCCTGATGTTCTCTTTCCAAATATTTCTTCAGGAGATTCACATGATAGATTTTTTCTTTCCCCTTCTTATCTATCTTATAATTTGTTCTAGACACCTCCTCTAGAACTGTATATGGACCCTGCCATCCAATTTGTAACTTATTCTGACTCCCGGGCAAAAGAAGCAGTACTTTCTCTCCCACAGCCAAATTTCTGTCTTTCGCCTTCCTGTTATAATAGGCAGCATGTTTCTTCCTGGCTTGTTTTTCAAATTTTCATTGGCAAGTTTCCAGCCAGTTTTTAACCGAGTGGTCAGCTCATTCACATATTGGTATGAAGATGTAATGTTTTCCTCTGCCTTTTCATCAGTCCCCGTTCTTAACAAAGCTACATATGGACCTTTAATTGTGTGGACCTATTTGTCCATGCACCGGTATGGTCTCTTCCACTCGAAGCTTTATAGTGATGATTTTTCCTCCCAGAATTATCATTCACAAAACGACCGCTACCAATTTGTCTTTTGGGGCTTTCTCCCCACTTAAAATTCTTGATGAGAGATTTCCTCTCTACATCCTCTTCCTCCAGTTTGTTTAAGTCCGATTGAGGGATTTTCGGCTTATCCTGGGGTAAGACATCTTTTTGCACTCTCCGCATAGTGGCCATTGTAAAACAGTTAAGTGCAGCTTGTCCGTGAAAAGGGGCTTCCCATTCCATTTGGTCCACCTTATCAAATCTATTTTTCCTTTTATTGTCAGGCCTGATTTTGCCCCATGGCGTGTCCAGGTCCTGATCCATGTTCCCACTTGTGGGTGTTCCCTCATGTGCTATGCTACACCTTTCTACAAAATTCTCAATGTCCCATCTTGCTTTGGGCCAATAATAATTGTGAGCCACCTTTTGAATGATGGTACCTATCTTCTCATGGTCCCAATCTGGTTTCACATGTAGGCTCCTTATTAATTCTGTCCTGTATCTTTTTGGAAGAACCAGCTGTCCGTGACCTTTGGATCTAGCTCCAGTCTTCCTATACATCAACTTGTTTTTTTCATGTAAAAATCTCCCTTGCCTGGAGTTGTATGACAAGTTGACAATTTTCTGAAACAAGGCTTGAGTGTTTTATCCCCAGCCTGTGCCTTCCTCATCTCTTCTGGAGTGGTATTTAACATAATATCCTCCTCCTGTCTTGAGGTCGACCTGACCTGAAGGGTTGCCATATACACAGGTTTCCTTCTGCAACGGTCAGTGTCATGATTGTCCATCTGACAATTCTTACACCACCTTTTTCCTTGGTTGAAAGATTTTCTTTCATCATATTTCCTTTCATCGAATTGTGGGAATTTATTTTTATTGTCATACCGTGGCCTATCAAATTGGTGCTTACCTTTATTTTGATCCCTAGGATCAAATTTATTAAAGTTCTGTGGTGCCCTAAAGTTATCCACCTGTTTCTTTTTATTACCTGTTACCTCTGCTTGAGCTGCTTGATACCTTTCAGCAACATTTAGCAACTCACCCAGCCTCTCTGCACCTTGTTCCATGAGAAACTTTCTCAGGTCTGGAGCCATGGACTCTCTTAGTTGCTCTATAAGGACCATTTTCTTAAGATCTTGGGTTTTCCCCAGAGAAGTCCATTTCTCCAAGTATGTCTCTATTCGTGCAGAGAACTGGTGATAGGTTTCACCTGACAGTAGTTTAGCATTCCTAAATTTTTTCCTGTAAAACTCTGCATTCTTTTCATACCTTAATAAAAGAGCCTGCTTTAGCATGTCATAATTTTCCTGATCACCTCTGCTCATTTTTGCAAAAACTTCATAAGCTGCCCCCACGAAGTCCCTGAGATAACTTTAAGCTCCACCTTTCTCTCTCTAACCCATACGTGGTAGCTAATAGTTCATACCTATTTAGGTAGCTCTCAATATCATCGTCTTTCTCAACAAAATGATCTAAATGAAAATTCATAGCTGAGGTTGAGGCTCCTTGAGTAACCGTAGCATCAGAGGCAAAGGGACTGGCACCATTTTCAGGAGCATGGCCTTGAAACTCAAACTCCCTTAGTCGTAATTCATGTTCCCTTTGTAATCTTTTATCTTCTGCTTCCCTTTCTGCAGCTAATCTCTTCTCTTCTCTTTCTGCAGCTAATTTCTTCTCTTCTCTTTCTGCAGCTAATTTCTTCTCTTCCCTTTCTGCAGCTTGTCTTCTTCCTCGGCTTCCAATGCTTTAGCCTCTTTGTCAGCCTCAATCTGCAACCTCTTAGTCTCAGCCTCAGCTTCAAATTGTAACTTCTTAATTTCCTTTTCAGCCTCTAACCTTCTTTCGGCTTCTTTTTCTAATCTTCTTTCTTCGCGTTCAATAAATTTGTCACATTCCGTTGTGACATAGGCAACCATAACTTGCCCATCTAATCCTAACTCTTTTGCAGTCTGAACCAGCAGCAGATCGAAATTTGGCCAGGTCCTCCCATTGTCTATCAGGTAAATTTTTATAATGTCTAACCAACAATTCAATCTCTAATGGACAACACAGGCACCGTGAGCTCAACCTTATTTAATTCCACCCAAGGATACCTTTTAATTCTTATATTCCCTGAAGTGAATTACCCCCAATATTTTTAATAGTTAAAGATTCAAAATCCCAAGAGCGAGACCCCAATATATGTGGTGAAGTGGGAAGTTATAAATACTTATAGGGAACTTAGTGTACTGACTGAGATCAGCTGTGAAGGTATCTATATCTATTAAGAGTAGTGTATTATAGATAACCTTACTTGCTACCACATATCTATATATCTCAGTCAGAATTATTCTGGAATAGTGTGATGCTACGTTATGTGTCTAGGGTATGAGTATGGTGAAGTGTAAGTCACAACAACAGACAGATAAACAATTTAATTTAATCCACTACTCTTGACAACACTGTGACACTCACATACATATACCACACTACAAAGATATCTTAAAAGAGTCACTGATAAACTTTCGAATAACAATATGTATTCATTACTGGCAGGAATGAATATGTGTCCTGATTCAACTACAAGGGAACCAGGAATCACAATCAATTTAAATTACAAGTTATGTACAGAATGTATTTAATATGAATATTGTAGTGACATATATTAGTACAAATGTTCTATGTGTGTCAGTTGTGTAGTAGTAAAATGAGGTAATACTGGTTTTTGTTTTGTTCAAGCTCTGTTGGTATTTGTCATCATGACTTCAATAGTTTGTCTTTAGGGACTAGTATTGGAGATGTTCACAGTTCCTGATTTTAAGACAAGTAAATTCCCCTCTGAATAGTATTTTTATAAAGTTATTTCAAGATGAGGGGACATAATGTTGAGCTCAGCTGGCCAACTCTGCTTATCTTGAGTGATGGCGGCAGGAAAGGACTCCTCTGCTCGAATTCTCCTCTGGGCTCAGGAGACACCTCACTGATAGCTAAAAAGACCAAGGAGTATGCTGTCCGACTCTGGATTCAGCAAATCTCTGACCAGATGCTGCTCAGTACCATCAAGACCACTGTCCCTGAAATCAAGAAGGATGTACCTTCTACTTCATAACTAATTTATATTCTCTTTTACACTGATCACAATACAGCACAAACATTGCGTTCAGAGCGTTAGGCCAACAGTCAGCTTCATTTGAAATACTTTATTCCAGTATTACCCTTCTAATGGTTACTACGCCTCTGCACTTCCAGCATTATTTCTTTCTAGTCAATCATCCAGGTGTCAGTGTACTGTTTGGCCATTCCATGCCGTTTTACTTCTCTCCGACACCCTCTGTTCAGGCTGGAGCATTTTAGGCTTT
Source organism: Oreohelix idahoensis (assembly GCA_024509875.1). Lineage (NCBI taxonomy): Eukaryota > Metazoa > Mollusca > Gastropoda > Stylommatophora > Oreohelicidae > Oreohelix > Oreohelix idahoensis. The sequence continues at coordinate 28,988 of JAMPIV010006334.1, forward strand.
ACCTCACGTTTGCCACTGAACTACACATATATATACAGGCATAAATCAACAATTCACATTCAATTTTCATTAAAAGATATTAAATGGTTCAAGCTTACCACAATTCATACGAATAACACAGATACGTTGATTAGCAATGAATTCTGGCACAAACTGGCACAAATTTCCATCTGCTTATCTTCCAGGCTTTTATTGAGCCAAATATAAGCTGGCTTCAACGCACTGATGCTTTATCAAGTGTATTTAAACAAGTGGTTTCGAACTAACGCTCCCAAGTGTGTATATCAGCGAGACTGGCCAATGAGCCACGTTTCGACAAGTGTTTGAAAAAATGTTATCTTTTCCCGTCTCCCCTAACAACCAAGATAGTATTTATAGCCCGACCAATCGTGGTTAGGCTTTCATTTGTTGCGCTCCAATCAATTTGAAGTTTACATGGTAGGCTATTTCTGTAACGTAAATTTTTTTCAAACACGTTAAAAAAAAATCTTATGAGCAGAAATGATTTTATGCTGTCAGGCACCCCCAATATTTTATTTTGGGTATAATTTATTAATTCCTGGACTATTTGCGTAACGTTTTACATATTATTTGTCAGCAAGCCCTAAGGAACCCAAAAATACTAATTTAAAGGAGCTACGTGGCTGCGTTCAAAATATGCAATTTCTTCTACCTCCTGTTTCGAAGATGTGCTGTCGGGTACTGTTATGTGTTCAAACGTAAACCCATCTAATGTTGTCTTTTCTAATAAGAGTTTGTTATGATTTATAAACCTAACTCTGGGAAAGGGTAGTGTATTTTATCACTGTCCGTCTGAAAAAGTTAGTGCTTGTAGACTTACACGCGTGATGCCAGCATTTGTATATCGCGCGTCGCGTGTTGCATGCGTTCCTGATTTTCAGCCCTCCCCTCTCGCTATCCTTTTGTCCATCTGTTCGTTCGTTTTGGTAACGTAATGTAGAAAAAGACATGAATGGAATTTAAAATTTAGGTCATTACGCAGTCTGCCTCTTAATGTTTTTCCAAGAAATACAGCACACGTTTCATTGAAGAAAGCGGGTATAATACAGTAAGCTTTTACTATCAACGTGAAAGCGTTACAATTTGCAGACGAAGCAGAAAACAAGGGGGATTTCGAGTACATTCTTTGTGACAGCACTGTTATTTTACCATTGCTCTTCTCTTTATTAATTTTATTTGTTAGGCTTCATATTTACCTAATAATTTATATATGTGGATTAGAATATTTCATGACATATATATATATATATATATATATATATATATATATATATATATACATATATATATATATATATATATGTATATATATATGTATATATAATATATATATAATATATAATATATATATTTATACGTACTTACGATGATTTTAAGCGTAAATATGTGTAATATGTAGGAAGAAATTAGAAGAAACTTTTGATAGTGTTACAGGGCAGCCATTGTTCTGGAAACCCCCCCCCCCCCCCCACCCCCGAGGGTAAGAGACGTAGAGAAATGACTGAAGAAAGCACGGAGAAGAGAACCTAAGACAGACATGAAAGGCTTGAGGTAGATATGGAAAGGCCTAGAGCTGATGGCACAGGTCATGAAGACCTGGCATAGGTTGAAGGCCTGTGATCCTTGGGAAGCTGAAGACCGATGAAGATGAAGTAGTAAGTGTAATTGTAGTATTAGCTGCCGTAGTAAGTGTAAGTGTAGTATTAGCTGCCGTAGTAAGTGTAATTGTAGTATTAGCTGCCGTAGTAAGTGTAACTAGTTTTAGCTGCCGTAGAAAGTGTAATTGTAGTATTAGCTGCCGTAGTAAGTGTAATTGTAGTATTAGCCGCCGTTGTAAGTGTAATTGTAGTATTAGCTGCCGCAGTAAGTGTAATTGAAGTATTAGCTGCCGTAGTAAGTGTAATTGTAGTATTAGCTGCCGTAGTAAATGTAACTGTAGTTTTAGCTGCCGCAGTAAGTGTAATTGTAGTATTAGCTGCCGTAGTAAGGGTAATTGAAGTATTAGCTGCCGTAGTAAGTGTAACTGTAGTTTTAGCTGCCGTAGTTAGTGTAATTGTAGTATTAGCTGCCATAGTAAGTGTAATTGTAGTATTAGCTGCCGTAGTAAGTGTAATTGTAGTATTAGCTGCCGTAGTAAGTGTAATTGTAGTATTAGCTGCCGTAGTAAGTGTAATTGTAATATTAGCTGCCGTAGTAAGTGTAATTGTAGTATTAGCTACCGTAATAAGTGTACTTGTAGTATTAGCTGCCGTAGAAAGTGTAATTGTAGTATTAGCTGCCGTAGTAAGGTAACTGTAGTTTTAGCTGCCGTAGTAAATGTAATTGTAGTATTAGCTGCCGTAGAAAGTGTAACTGTAGTTTTAGCTTCAGTAGTAAGTGTAATTGTAGTATTAGCTGCAGTAGTAAGTGTAACTATAGTATTACAAGCAGTAGTGTAGCAGTAATAACACTTGTACGAGAAACATTAGCAGCTGATTTAGTAAGTAGCAACAGGTAAAGAAAGCGAGCACGAAGAGAAAATGTAGGAGAAAAAAGAGGACGAAGAGAAAATGTAGGAGAAAAAGAAGAGGACGAAGAGAAAATGTAGGAGAAAAAAATAGGATGAAGGGAAAATGTAGGAGAAATAGAGAAGATGCAGGAGAAAAATAGCATGAAGAGAAAATGTAGGAGAAATAGAGAAGATGTAGGGGAAAAATAGGATGAAGAGAAAATGTAGGAGAAATAGAGAAGATGCAGGAGAAAAATAGCATGAAGAGAAAATGTAGGAGAAATAGAGAAGATGTAGGGGAAAAATAGGATGAAGAGAAAATGTAGGAGAAATAGAGAAGATGTAGGAGAAAAAAAGGATTAAGAGACAATGTAGGAGAAAAAGAGAAGATGCAGGAGAAATAGAGAACGAAGAAAAGGTGTAGGCGAAAAAGAGGACGAAGAGAAAATGTAGGAGAAATAGAGAAGATGTAAGAGAAAAATAGGACGAAGAGAAAATGTAGGAGAAAAAGACGACGAAGAGAAAATGTAGGAGAAAAAGAGAAGATGCAGGAGAAGTAGAGAACGAAGAGAAGATGTAGGAGATAAAGAGGACGAATAAAAGAAAGAAGCATTAATAAAAATGAAGAAGAAATTGAAAGAATAAAAACAGAGCTGTCATTATAGACTCCCACACATATCACTAGAACTATGTTTACTTTAGGTAAACGCCCTATTTGTTTACGTTCTCACCTGAGCTGCTTGGCTAACGTGCTCTTCCCTGCCCCTCTCAGACCTGAGGATAGACAGAAGAAACATTGACACATTTTATCCATTAAATGAAACTTGGCTCGAAATGTGCAATAACATTTGTTTATCTTATTTTTATCGTAAGACTAAACTGAAACGGATTCTTCAGCCGTGGATTATCTCTTAAAGTTGTATACGGGTTTCTCACAGGGGCGTGGTTGACAGCAATTATTTTGGTGTTCTTGCTTAGTTCCATTTTTGAGCATAAGGCGTCCATAAATGTTCCATATTTGAAAGCGGTTTGGGCTAATGATGCGTGTTTATTCCAGATCGTGTGCATTCCAGTTTATGTTAGCTCTCTTTTGAGTTCTCTTCGTTTTCAGAGATCTTACCTTTCCTAGTTTTCTTGTAGAATCCATCTATGGACCACGCAAGGACATCTGTGCTTATGTTTTCATGTATAACCAATCTCAGGGTTGGGCATCCGCCATTATGGTTTCTAGGTAGAACCCATCACAGGACAAAGCAGGGCACCTATCCTTATCGTTTCTTGTAGAATCCATCTCAGGTTCAAGCTGGGGACATCTATCTTTATGGTTTCTAGTAGAATCTATCTACGGACTACGTAGAGGCATCTGGGCTTATGTTGCCTTGTAGAATTCATCTCAGGACTACGTTGAAGGCATCTATCTTTATGGTTTCTTGTAAAAGCCATATTAGGACCAAGTAAGGTCATATGTCTTCAGGTTTTCTTGTATAAACCATCTCATCTCCAAGACTGGGCATCTGTTTTTATGTTTCCTTTGTATAATCTATCTTACGACCATGTAGGGCCGTATGTCTTTCTATTGCCTTTGTAGAATCTAACTCTAAATTTGGTCGGGGCATCTTTGATTAAATTGTCGTGTATAATCATCATTCCCCCCCCCTCCCCGGAGTCGGAGTGGCTAAGAGGTATGCCGCCCGCCTAGACCTCTAGAGGTACCGGGTTCGATTCCCAGTTGATGGAATATCATTTCTGGAAATTGTTTTTCAGAATCAGTGGTCCTAATAATGTCATACTCCCCCCGCGGTCTCCTGGGTAGTTAGATCGTATGCCAAGCCTTCTCGGATAAGGGCGAAAAATAAGGAGGTCCCGTGTGCAAGTTGCGCACATTAAAAATCCCGCGACAGTTGGAAATCGTTAAGAGTAGGCCTATCAGGCCGCTGCCTTGGCAAAAATTAAAAAATTAGAACCCTACCCACCATACAAATATTTATAGAATGTGTGATTCCTATATACACGCATTGGGATTCTCGCCGGTGCTACGGAGTTCGTGCACTGTGCTGAAATCCTCCTTGTGTGATCTAAGGGAGGAGATCGGAGCACTGATGGAGTAGTCCGTGTGCAATGAAGATAATCCTTCAAACCAAACCAAACCAAACCAAATCACCATTCCCAGCATGATCATTTATCAACTGATTAATTTCCAGCCCTGCTTACCCATTGCCCCAAGCTCTGCACTCTCTGACAAGCCTGAAAATGACTTGCTGGTAGTTTGTCCAGTTCTCACCATGAGTTAACTATATCTTTCCCTCTTGACTATATTTTCAACTGTTATCACCTGCCCAATTCATTGCCTCTGCATGTGCCATTTATGACACCCGTCTCTTTATTCTAGCTCCTTTGTTGTCAGCTATCTTGTCACGCAGGGGAAGTCTTTTGTCTGTGATTATGCACATATAAGATTTTGTGTGAGCCACTGCATTTCTCGAATTAACTGATAGCAATCCAAGGGTGTACCTCATCGCCACAATGTCTCCCTGACATCCCTGGGCAATACGCATCCCTTTATTTTGAATGTGAAAGAAGCTCGTCTGCTTATGAAATGAACCGTATTTAACCCAGTGGATATTAGTACGCGTTTTCTCATAAATTTTAATGTAGAGTTACATTGATGGGTCGTGTATATGGCGGTGGGCCATACGGGGTTAATAAGGATTTTCGATCGCTCGTTCGTTTATTCCCTCTTGATTACATATTCGCATGTAGAAACACATGCGCATAAAAAATGTAATGTATCTTCGCTCAGAGTTAGAAATAAATAGAACGATAATGAGAAAATAATTTCATAAATGGGTGCGTGTTTAGAATAGAAGGATTGAGATGGTATGACAAGATCACTAATGTTGAGCTGAACCAGACAAGTGCCAGTAGACCAAAAAATGATAAGAAGAAGAAGAAGCTGGCGATGGATAGGACACACACTGAGTAACTCTGTCGATAGTATTACAAGGTAGTCCATGTTCTAGAATACCCAGCATAAGAGAGAGAGAGAGAGAGAGAGAGAGAGAGAGAAAGAGAGAGAGAGAAAGAGAGAGAGAAAGAGAGAGAGAGAGAGAGAGAGAGAGAGGGAAACCAAAGAACACATGGAGACGAGAACTGGAGACAGACATGAAAAGACCTTATATTGATGGCCCGGGACAGCAGGAAGAATTGAGCATAGTTTGTTAACGGCCCATGCTCATTGGGGAGTTATACCGCGACGAATAAAATGAATGAATTAGAAAATATTTTAGTAAATGTTCAAGCTGGACAAAATTAGTGAAGTCTACAAGCATAGAAATATAAAAGTTAGTTGCTTATCCTTTACAGGACGTGGCAATCAACCCCAGCTTTTATTGGCTGTTTGTGATTTTTCTAGGCAATTTTTTCATTCAGTAGTTTGCCATTGCTTTCTGAACGGTACGGCGCTTATACCATTGTTAAAAATCCACACAAAGCGATCTGCTACCAAACCGCCTGCAGCAGGTTTCGAACCTGGTATATCTGGATTATGAAACTGCGTTCATATCCATTAGACCACAGACGCCCATAGAAATATACCCATGGAAAAAAGTAAGTGTGCAGCACTCAACAGGGCACTGTGCGTGTGTTCTTGGGTGAACTCAAATGCAAGTTGGCACACTATTTCTGTGTGAGTGTTGTTCACTTACCCGTGCAATTACAATTGGATCGCACTATTCATGGTGAGATAATCACGGTGCAAGATAAATCACGTGAAAAGTGCCGTAGGGGAGAATTTATCACAGATAAAAGGAAGGTAAGTGTGTAGCTCTAATCACAAGCATGCGAAAACGTAAAAAAGGAGGTAAAAGAACCCGTTACACGCCCATTGAGGCATATTGGGAATATGGTGTTAGGCCCTGTTGGGTGTTCATTCTAATGGTAAAGAACTTCATTACGCGAATGGTTGCAAAGGAACAAAAATGTCAGAAAATGTTCTTCAAAACGAACTCCAACAAGTAGTGTTTAACTGGTCACTTACTGGCAGCACACAAGTCTGTGATGACTGTACATATATTTTATTTAACGTGACACATACGGAGTGGAACAAGACGATCATAGTTACAGGTGCAAAAGGGTCATACGTCAAAAAATGTTGATAATTACTTTTCAAGTTCATGAAGATTCTCTAACAATTAAGTCCTCTTATTCAAGTGACTAAGGGTCACTTCCTCTACCATATCATATGTATTGCAGTCAAGTCCGTTGACCTTCTTTCAAGGACGTATCTTATGGCCAACGGATTCATTCTCAAGGAGCAATACTTCTTATCATACTTGTAACAATTCCAGACTTTTTCCATACGATACTTAGGTAGCATATATATATATAAAATCCAAACAAAGTCATCCACGACAATACGACCAGGTTAGAGTTCTGTGTTGACTAACCTCTCTATATCCATGCCACGACTTTGGCATTGACGAAAATACGGCATATAAAAACATGTGAAGCATACAAATCAATTAACTTCGTTTACTCGTAGGTATCCTCCCTCTACGGTAATTCAAAAAGGCTAACGACTCCGTCTGTCCATTCTAGGAATGACATACTACGATGAATTCCCGCTAGACCAAAACTAGGAGCGGCCTGATACTTTAATTTAACTCAATAAACATTCGATGTGACATGGGGCGACACTTACTTGATACTTCCACTATTGGCTTCATCATGAATACCAGTAGATATCATTACAAAATAATGGCTTCTTCAAACTTGCCAGAAAAATCCAAGAAATATATATCGGACATAAACATGGTCCGAACTGCCCCGTTCAAAACATGACGTCCGAATTTCCTAACTAGGTTACCCGTGCGTCCAAAGCAACTCACACTGCATTGTGCACGTCAGTGCGTGAATCAATCGAACGCACAAATAATATAACTATTTTAAGACTGGTGCGTACATTTGGCAGGACCGAAGACTACCCCCTTTAGGTAATAAATGTACGTAACAGCTCCCTTATTACCTCCCCTTAAAAAAAATTAATTCTATTAATTTTTTTGAACTTAGTACCCGAGAGAGGTGAGTCAAAACTACCACAAGATATATGAAATGCATAAAGTTATACCATATTAAGAAAAGAATATTAAACGAAATCAATATAACTAAATGATAGTATGCATTAAAGCACACATCCACACTCGACCTACTTTGGAACGATGTGGTAATATTCGAAGTAAAAACAAGTTGAAAATGAAAAATGAAAAAAACCATAAAAAAAAGATGATAATAAAATTCAACTAAGTTTTCAAAAAAAAAAAAATTTGAAACATATGATTTCAAAAATGAAAATGAACAGCAACACTGATGATGATCAATGACAAGAGAATCAATAAAACAGAAAAATTGAAAATACAATGTGCAAAAATGAAGCAATGCAAAATTAAACACTTTAAGAATCAACACCCTTAATGTTTTCTAACACTAGTACGGTTGACTAGTGATCTAACAGTGAGATATCATAACTAAGACCCGTGAATGCAGGTATTACGTGACAACTAAGAAAGTTAGTATGTGTGTGATCCATAATCAATTAAATAGATTAAATTGAATTATTCTAATTTATATATTTCTTAATTACTAACAAATAACCAGTTACTAATATATTCTAAGTAATTCCAATATCACTATCAATATGTCAATGTTCAGTTACAACTAGTTAGTAATCGACGAGACGATGTTCTCAATGTTCCATACACGATAAAATATATTCTCGAACACGATATGTAGTGTAATATGTTCCATAGGAATAACAAATGTATATTTGTCGCTCTTAACAATGTTTCCATACTAATAAAAAGTTACTGTAGTACCAATGTTCCCGTACTAATAAAATGTTACTCTAATACCACTGTTCCCGTTCTAATAAAACGTTACTATAGTATCAATGTTCCCGTACTAATAAAATGTTACTACACAAGAAGTAATGTTATAATCTATAAGTAAGTATATCCTGAAAGTTATACTTATACGAATACTTCAGTTATATAAACAGTCTTTATAGATGTACAATCAATGATAATGTACAAAGTTATTCATGTTATCGGTGAGGATGTTTCAACATCTGGAAGTGGTTTAGTTTCGACAAGTTCGCTTGGGCATCTCGACAAACAGTCTGCGAACACATTCTTCACTCCAGGAATAGCTCGTATTTCAAAATTGAATGGTTGAAGCGCTATAGCGTAACGCGCTGACTTCGATGATTTAACGTTCTTCGTGTTCAGTGCGGTAAGAGCTTTTTGGTCAGATTCCACCACAAAGTGTGAGCCGAGGAGGTAACGTTCCAGTTTTGTGATTGCCCATACTAATGCGAGGAGCTCTTTATCCAGAACGGAGTATTTGAGTTCGCTCTCCGTAAGTTTTCTGGACACGTACATCACCGGAAATAAGGTGCCGTTATATTTCTGCATCAAAACTGCAGCAATAGCGTAAGAAGATGCATCACTGCGAAGAATGAAAGTGAGATTTTTGTTAGGCAACCTCAAAAAAGGTTCATTTGAAAAAAATCGTTTTATATAGTCTAACCCCGTTTGGTGATCCTGCGACCACTTTATTACATTAGATGTGCCTTTCTTCAGTAGAGACGAAAAAGGTGCAGTTATAGTAGACAAATGAGGAATGAATTTTGAATAGAACTGTATTAGTCCTAAAAGAGATTTTTTTGTCTTAGGTGCCGAGATGTTTAAAATTTTAGAGACGTTACTGTCTTCTGTATACATGAAACCATGACCTATGCGGTGACCCAGAAATGAGATGTCATGAAAACCGACAAAAGCCTTTGAAGGTTTCGCTGTTAAGTTATAATCCCGTAAGGTAGAAAGTAAAGCTTTTAATCCATGAATATGTTCATCCCAAGAGTCACTGAAAAGACAGATGTCATCTATATAAGTAATGACATCGGGACGATGAGACAATATGCGGCGCATCATGCGTACAAAGGTAGCTGGCGCATTCATTAATCCGAATGGCATAAAATTCCATTGAAAAAGACCCCGTGGCGTCGAGAAAGCGGTGAATGGCTTTGCTTTAGGAGTGAGTGGCACTTGCCAATAGCCCTTTGAAAGGTCAAATTTCGAAAAGAATGTGGCATGAGATAATTTCTCCAATAAGTCGTCTAAAAGAGGTAACGGTTCCGCATCGAATTTTGTAACTTTGTTTAATTTCCTGTAATCTACGCAAAGACGTATATTGTTGTCCTTCTTCCTAATGATTACCATAGAAGAAGAATATGGTGATGAAGATGGTTCAATTATATTTAATTGAAGCATCTCATCCAATTCCTTATCAACCTTATCACGAAAGTGTAAAGGGATAGGATATGGGCGAACTCGAATAGGCGTATCGTCAGTCAGAATAATGTCATGTTGGATGACTGACGTATGACCTGGGATGTCAGTGAGGACATCCTCATACGAGTGTAGAATATTAGAGACTTGCTGACGTTGATCAGCCGAAAGAGTAGATGAGATTGTAACATCATTCCATTTCTCAGTGGAATGGAGTGGTACAACTGGTATTGGTAGTTGTACATCATCGAAAGAAGATTCTTCTTCTTGGATGACTGACAAACTAGAATAGTGTTGAATAGGAGGTGTAGGATCGTCAGTTGCCTGGAACACTGACTGTAGATAATCAGGACGTGAGTAATACTCCTTCAACATGTTAATGTGGAAGGTTTTATGTTTACCATTAACATCAACGATGTAGTCGACATCGGATATTCTTGAGATGATCCTGAAAGGACCTCTCCAGGTAATTAAAAGACGATTGTTATGCGCAGGGAGTAATACAAAAGCTTCGTCACCAGGAATAAGCTGGCGAAGACGTCTATACTTGTTTGCAAATAGACGAGCTTTTTCTTTGGCTTGTTCGGATGATGCAGTAGCTAGTCTACAAGCATCTATGATTCTCTTTCTCAGAGAGATCACATACTCATAAGAGGATTGAGTTTCCTCTTCAATATTCTCGTCAACCAATAAGTCGTGGATTAACGACATCGGACCGCGTGGTTGCATGCCAAAAACTAGCTGGAATGGAGAAAACCCCGTGGCTTGATTTTGTACTTCGCGATACGCGAACAGAGCAGCGGGTATGACCCGATCCCAGTCTTGGGGATGGTCTTGGGTCATCTTACCCAACAACTGCTTGAGTGTCCTATTGAGACGCTCAATTAACCCATTTGACATCGGATGATAAATAGAACTAAGAGATCTGTCTATACCTAATGTCTTCATAACTTGAGACATGGATTCAGAAATGAACTGATCCCCATGATCCGACAAGATTTTCCGTGGAAAACCAATGCGTGAGAAGATTAACATCAATGCCTCTGCTACACTGGCAGATGAAGTGTTCTTGAGAGGGATGGCCTCAGGCCAACGAGTGCACATATCAATGCACGTAAGAATATGCGTATGCCCTCTAGCAGATGGAAGCATCGGACCAATAATGTCTATAGCCATTTTATCAAATGGTCTAATCGGGATGTCCGCAGCTTGAATAGGAGCCGCATGAAATGGACCCCGTACCTTAACTTCCTGACATATCAAACAGGACCGACAATAGAGAGTGATGTCCCTATGGACGCCTGGCCAGTAGAATGCCGAAAGCACTCTGGATTTGGTACGCGAAAAACCCATATGGCCCGCACATTGCGAGTCATGCGCATGTCGTAATATACGAGATCTCATAGAGGATGGGACTAAGATCTGATAACATAAGGATGAATCCTTTTCCCGTATTACTCTAACCAAAATCCCATTTTTAAGTATAAAGTCATGTCTAGATTTTGCAAGTTTGTTGCTGGTATTCTTTTTGTTCACATACTGAAAATTTTTTTTTTAATGAATCATCATTCTTTTGCAATGTTGCAAACAACTCCCGTGAAATAGGAGCATCATCATCACAAGTGGTATGAACTGTAGGTTCAATAGGTGTATCATGCGACATATTAGTAGCTTGCGCTCTAGTCACTACTGCATTTGCAGTTTGAATATGTCGCTCTTCCCATTCAGCTATTTGCTGTGGTGTACACTCTTTAATACCATGTATGCGACCAAGTATTACATCACAAATTGGATTCGGAAGGAGACATGCCTGGATCTTTCCTGAAAAAAATGGTGTATTAAGGTCAATAATAGCAGTGGGAAATGTTTCAACGGTGCCACCAAAAGTCACACACTTGACAACCCTGCCCGTGGCACAACTTGGGTTGATCAGCGAAGTCCGGACGCCCACAGTACTACAACCTGAGTCAAATAGGAGAGAGCATGAAATGTTGTTGACAAATCCCTTGTTAAACTTAAGAGAGACCTGTCCCTGGTGCAATGACGCAGCAGTGGCCGTACAGACTACAGGTAGACTAGGCAAGGTATGTCCGCAACGCAGCGTCGTGATCGCCTTAGGCTGGAAAAGAGTCGAGCATTCTGGACAGTCTTTCACCTGGGTACAATCAAGAGAACAAGACATAGCATTGTGAGTTTCAGCTACTTTACCCTTTTCAATGTTAGCCTGTGTATCACTTAAAGCGACATTAGAATGTCTACCCGTATTACTCGACGATCTATCTCTACGACGCGATCGATTTTGATTATTTGCATTAAAATTGCCATAATTGTCGTTTCTGCTTGAGTTAAAATTTGGATGAGTCCGATAATTTGTATAATTAAAGTTATGATGTTCTTTAAAATTTTTATTCCAAGAACCTTGTCTGTTTTGCGGACCCTGAGATCTTGATCTCCAGTTTTGTTTATTATAATGTCCTTGATTATTTTTAAAATTATTGTTACCAAAATCTCGCGATCTGTGAGCTTGGTTCCAAGAAACATTAAATGGAGCAGATTGATGAAATTGCTTCCCTTTGTAAAAGTTATCATTGTTAAAATTGTAATTATTTCCCTTATTGACATACCTGTCAGCACTAAAGGAACGATTTCGTGAAAAATTGTTTTGTTGTGCTGCAAAAGCAACAGGCAATTCATTCTTAATCTGTGCATTACTTAGATCCATGGTTGGGTGAGCAGTGCAGAAATTTTTTGCATGTTCTTCTAAGTCTTTCATAGATAAAGGTTTCCGTTCGTGTAAAAATGCGAGAAATGTAGGATTTACAGACGATAGTACCTTATCGCACATCAGTAAATCGAAGAGACCTTCATACGACTTTTCAATTTTGGATAATTCGATCCATCTTTCTAGGGTTAGTCGTATTTGTGACAGAAAATCACTGAAATTTCTGCTTGATTGCGGTAGTAATGTACGAAATCTTAATCGGTATTCATCTTCTGTCATTTGAAATTTCTTCAGAAGTGCGGCTCTAAGAGCATTATAATCATTCTTCTCATTAATACTGGTAGTATGATAAACTGCTAAAGCATCCCCAGTAAGTAACCTGGATAAATATGTGCAATACAGTGTTTTATCCACGTTATAAGACCTACAAGTGGCCTCAAATCTATCTAGGAAAAATATTACGTCATCCGACGGGGGATTAAATTTAGGTAATTTCAAGCTGAAGTCGTAATGTATTTTGTTCAGCTATTAATCTTCTTTCTTCCATTTCCTTTTGTTTATTTTCCATTTCCTTTTGTTTATTTTCCATTTCCTTTTGTTTATTTTCCATCTCAATTTTAAGTCTTTCTTCAGCCTCCCTTTGCTTCTGTTCTGCCTCTCGCTGAAATCGTTTCTCTTCTAATTCAGCGGCTTGTTCAGCTATTAATCTTCTTTCTTCCATTTCCTTTTGTTTCTGTTCTGCCTCTCGCTGAAATCGTTTCTCATTCTCCTCCGCCTCAAATTTCAAATTTTGTAATCTTAAAGTTTCTAGCTTTCTCTGTTCGGCTTCTATTTCTTGAGCTTTCTTATATTCTGCAAGTGCAAATGCTTTTGCTTCATCAGGAGCCATCTGAAGAGCTTTTGCTTGCTTAATGAAATAATCTAGTGAATACATTATGCTTTATAAGTAGTCACAATACTCTTGATTTATAAAATGATAATTAATCAATGTAAATTAATTAACCTTGTTACTTTGCCAAGTGTACGTCGTTCCTGTCCTAGAACGGTATCTTTTGTTATCATATAGTTATGAAATATATCAATAATCAATATAGTAATTTACGTAATGAAATGTCATGAAAGCAACAACGTGAAAGACAATAGAAACATTACCGACAAGACACGATAATCAAAGACGAGTGAACACAATCGTAGAAATCAACAAAAATAGAAATGTGTAACTAAAATAGAATATCGTAAAAATTTACGATGACAACTACGATCAGATACTCAACAGGACAATTGACAACACAGTGTAAAAACATAGGTTTTGTAAAAAACTGAACGACAGGAAAGGTGAGACGGACGCATAATACAAACAAAATTCATCATAAAACTAAATACGAGTAAAAATAACTACCAAAAACAACAAGTAAACGTGACGAAACAGCTAAACAGATACTATCATAAGGAACAATTAGCGATCGAAACTTCGGCAAGGTTTCTAGCCTTGGACTGGAATTATCGCTCAATTGAAACTTACAAGTTGAGCCCTACAGAACGTCTGACGAAGAGCCCGAATTGGCTTCGAGATGGATCTCGTTCGTCAGATCAACCTCCCTACCTCCCACGACGAATGTACAACATATAACATATAACATGGAAAATGTAAAGATGGACATAACTATAGAAGGCACAGCTAAAAGTAATAAAATGTACAACGAAAGCACGTTATACTCATCTCGCGTGTGCCGGGAAAAAACAATGTGCCTCGTCTCCGTGGATGTACGTCTGAGGATAAAATACTTCGCTCTGCGTATATAACAACAGCTCGCACGTAATAATGACGAATAGGTGATCCCAAGGCAGTCAGTCACTGTAAAACTTGACGTGGAGGTTGATTGATGACCTTGAGCATTTGGTAACCGTAAGTTGATTCTGATTCATCATCACACTAGGTTCCAAGTTTGAGATGTTGTCGCCTTGAAAGTTCAAATCTTCTTTTCAACCGATACTTGGATTGAGTACGTTCCTGTGAAATTATTTATTTCCAGACCACACTGGCATACCATTTACTGTTGGGTGTTCATTCTAATGGTAAAGAACTTCATTACGCGAATGGTTGCAAAGGAACAAAAATGTCAGAAAATGTTCTTCAAAACGAACTCCAACAAGTAGTGTTTAACTGGTCACTTACTGGCAGCACACAAGTCTGTGATGACTGTACATATATTTTATTTAACGTGACACATACGGAGTGGAACAAGACGATCATAGTTACAGGTGCAAAAGGGTCATACGTCAAAAAATGTTGATAATTACTTTTCAAGTTCATGAAGATTCTCTAACAATTAAGTCCTCTTATTCAAGTGACTAAGGGTCACTTCCTCTACCATATCATATGTATTGCAGTCAAGTCCGTTGACCTTCTTTCAAGGACGTATCTTATGGCCAACGGATTCATTCTCAAGGAGCAATACTTCTTATCATACTTGTAACAATTCCAGACTTTTTCCATACGATACTTAGGTAGCATATATATATATAAAATCCAAACAAAGTCATCCACGACAATACGACCAGGTTAGAGTTCTGTGTTGACTAACCTCTCTATATCCATGCCACGACTTTGGCATTGACGAAAATACGGCATATAAAAACATGTGAAGCATACAAATCAATTAACTTCGTTTACTCGTAGGTATCCTCCCTCTACGGTAATTCAAAAGGGCTAACGACTCCGTCTGTCCATTCTAGGAATGACATACTACGATGAATTCCCGCTAGACCAAAACTAGGAGCGGCCGGATACTTTAATTTAACTCAATAAACATTCGATGTGACATGGGGCGACACTTACTTGATACTTCCACTATTGGCTTCATCATGAATACCAGTAGATATCATTACAAAATAATGGCTTCTTCAAACTTGCCAGAAAAATCCAAGAAATATATATCGGACATAAACATGGTCCGAACTGCCCCGTTCAAAACATGACGTCCGAATTTCCTAACTAGGTTACCCGTGCGTCCCAAGCAACTCACACTGCATTGTGCACGTCAGTGCGTGAATCAATCGAACGCACAAATAATATAACTATTTTAAGACTGGTGCGTACATTTGGCAGGACCGAAGACTACCCCCTTTAGGTAATAAATGTACGTAACAGGCCCATATTATCTTGACCGTCGGCACACCAGGGGTGATGTGGTCGGCATCACGTCGGCCGCCTTAACCTTCCCAGAGTTGCTCTGGTACCCATTTGGGGCTGGGTCGACCCAGGAGCCGTTTGTGGCCTAAAAAATTCCCACCTCATATGGGGATTGAACCATAGACCACTGCGCTAGGAAGCCAGTGCACTGACCACTATGCTACCGCGGCTCCCTATGTGAAAACGTAATCGTTGAAATAGAGAGTACCAAGAGTCCAACAGAGACATCTTTTTTGACAATGCCAAGATTGAACCAACAACAGCGAGCAATAGCTATAGGGATGTTAGCTGCTAGAGCGACTATATTAGCTGTATCACAACATTTCAATGTTCACAGGAACACTATATCACGCATTCAAGCTCGTTTCCACCAAACTGGATCCACTGCTGATCGCCACAGAAGTGGCCGACCACGAGTTACCACCCCTGCACAAGACCGTTACATACGCCTTATGCACTTGCGTAACAGGTTTATTCAGGCAACATGGACTGCCAGGAACATTCCAGGTTTAAGATCCGTGTCGTGCAGAACAATGCGGAATAGGCTCAGAGAGGCAAATTTCTTACCTCACAGACCTGCAGTTAGACCAGCACTGACAGTTCCGCCATAGACAAGCGCGCTTGGCCTGGGCCAGACACTTTCACTAAAATCAAAGTGATCACTTGGTCTTTTATTCAATATTCAACCACATTGTGTGCCAACTTTTATTTCATTTCGTCCATGAAATCACCACAGTGTCCTATAAAGTGTTGTACACTTACTTTGTTCCATGAGTATACAATAGCGTGAATGTACAGGGAGAGTTCGTTAAAAAAAAAAAAAGGGAAAAATTGGCAAGGGATAGAGAGAGATAAAGATTGATAGAGAGACAAAGAGGGGAGAGAAAGAGACAAACGAGGAAAAAATAAAGCGCATTACAGAAATCCGCCGTTATGCAAATGTGCCGGATTGCTGGCTGTTTAGATTTTTCCAGAAGGAGACTATTTTTAGAAGACAGATGAGTTCTTAGTTAGCCCTGTCGAATCTCACACTGTACTCATTCTTATGGCGCGTGCCGGTCTCACATTCGACCGGTCTTTTTTTTTGGTTTTTTTTTTGTTTGTCGTTTATCAGAGAAAGTTCTTAAAGGGCTCCTGATCCACGCGCAGGGGAACTCACGGATGACGTCACTTGATGACAATAGTAAATAGGGCAGTTCACCGCTTGATTAAGTTTTTCTGGCAAGTCACGAGGGGAGAAAACAAAATTGATAGAAGTAGATAGCGTCTGGTGAGCTGAAATAAAAAATAAAAAAAACATAATAACAAATTAAGAGGGTTTTTTTTTGTTTTCACGAAAACCTCTTTATTTGCTTCTTCGTCACCATCATAACCTGTCAACCCCTTTAAGGAGCATAGAAACCTCGAGACATCCATGGCAAGACTAGCTTCCCTGTGATATTAATTCCAGGTCTTTTCATGTCTTTTTTTGTCTCTTCATTTCTGTTTCAGGTTATCTTGTCTATGGGTTTTCAGTCCTCCGACTACTTCATTTATCTTGAGCATTCCACAATAAGGACTACGCTGTAATGCTATCAGCAGTTTCCTCAGTATGTATCCTTTCCAACGCCAGGATGTTCACCTCATCCCCTGTTCTACTGGCCCCTGTCTAGTTCTCCTCATCACTTCCACCACATTGTTGATCTTGACATCGCATTACAGTTCTACGCAAGCACCCATTAATAAAGCATATATATATATATCTTCTTCCTCTTCTTCGTTCACCCTCAGATGCCAACTTGAATAAGTTCAAAGAAAGCAGTGGTCAGCCTGAGGCTGTTGATATCTCCGTAGATTGTCTCCAGGAATGATACTTGTGATGGCCATATGCGTTTTCTCTGTTCCTCATATGTTGGGCACCTTTGAAGCAGATGTTCGGCAGTCATTTTATTGGTGCCACAGTCACACTCATCAGTAGTTCCTATCTTTAATTTGTTGAATAGATGGTATCTCAATCTGCTATGACCTGTGCGAAGTCTGAAGATTACCACTTGTTCACTTCTGCTGAGCTGGCAATATGGATCATTTTTTTGATGGTTTGGATGCTCTGCTTCCCACTTGTGCCTGTATCTGCGCTTGATAAAACTCTTGGCCTCCTCATAAGTTATATTTGTGTCAAGTTGAGGAAGCTTTCCCCCTTCCTTTGCCAATCTGTCAGCCTCTTCATTTCCAGGGATGTTGCAGTGAGAAGGGATCCACTGTATCACGACTCTTTTGTATTGCTGACATAGTCTGTGGAGTGTTACTCTTGGGTCAGCCAGTTCAGCATTACTTTGGCTTTTCAGCGTTGTAATTACTGACATCGCATCTGAGAAGATAGCTACTGGTCTCTCTGAGCTTTCTTCTGTCATTAGAATTTCTGATGCAGTTTTTAAGGCGTCTGCCTCTGCTCTGAAGTTAGTTGAAAATTTCCCTGTTGCGACTGCTATCTTTTTTTGTGTGCCTGTGGTGAAAAATTCTAATACCCATATATAAATTAGAACATAAATGTAAAGCCGAACGAAATAATACGATAGGAAGAAGAATGGAGAAAGACCAGTGCTTTCCCAGTATAGATAACGCCTTCGTTGTATAACGCCGTAATGGCTAACACAAGAATCCTACTTGTCCTAATTCGTTCGTTCATAAATAAAATGCTTAGACTGAACAATACGGCGATAACCGTAATTCTAAAAATAGAATGTCTAGTCAAATTTTCTAGACGACCTTGATTTTAAAAACTAACATTAGTGCAAAATCGCGCACAAGGTTAGCCTTGGAAAGACAGACGGGCTTAGAAGAAGAGAGAGAGAGATAGACGGACTGTGGAACACGGTCACACAAGCAGCTCGCCGCGTGTTTAAAAAATAAACCAACTCGCAGTGGGCATGGCCTAATTTTTTCAAATAAACAGTGATGAAAAAAACTAACGACACGACATTAGGTTTCGAAAACAGGTTTAATTCTTATTAGGAAACCTGATACTCTACTGTTTTACGTCTGAGCTCCTGACTTTACACTGATAGTACAGTTAAAAGGATGCAGACAGATGATAGTTAAAATAAACAACTAAGATCGAAAAAAGACAGTATTTTTAAATAAGCCATTTAGTCTCATGATAATTGTATATTCGGGTTTCTGAAGACTTGTAGACAAAGAATATGTAATTGGTTGTTTAAATAGTTCATTAGATAATTAGATATTGATAGTAAAACATATAGAGAACAGAGATACTGTCAGGTTTGGTCATATCTGCTTGGGATGGAATTCCCTGGATTTTTGTTGAAACATAGTAGTGACAGGAAGTCTAAGATAGTACGAGGGAGGCCATTGGCTGAACTTTGAAGTTAAAAGAAATTTAATTGGGTGACCTATGAATAACAAATAAATGCCTAGAAACGGAGTAAAAGTGAATGAAAATATTTGAATGACTCTTTACTCTTTTGAAAAGATTCAAAACGATTGGCCAGTGTACTGGATATTGGCAGAAAAAATCTTAGAGGGGACGCCATATCGTTACACAAAAGAGAGATGAGAGCAGGCAGTGTTATTCAAAATTAAATATATATAACAGCCTGGACATACCGCAGATCAAACTGTGTCAGTCATCTTTAGTGTGTATTTCCTTACGAATTGTGGTAAGCTAGACATTTTTAATATGTATTTATATGAAAATTGAATGTGAAATGATAAATTATGTCTGTATGTGTGTGGTTCAGTAGCAAACATGAGGCAAAGCCTAGATATTGCTCCACCATGTAAAAGATTGTCAGAGAGGAGTATAACTACATATATATATTGGATTGCCATATAGTAACATAACACCTATCCTATTGTATGGAAGGGATTACAGCTGGAATTGCAGAGGCGTTGTAACCATTAGGGAGAGGAATACTGGTGTAGATTGTCACATGAAAAGCTGGCAGTTGGCCTAAAGCGCTGAACTTTATGTTTGTACTGTCATGTACTTCAGTGTGGAATAATAATTGTATATTAGTTATGAAGAAGGAGGCACAACCTTCTCATTTCAGGGACCGTGGTATAGATGGTGATATTGCATCGTCCGGTCTGAGTACTGCGTGATCCAGAAAGCTAGCAGCAGACTCCTTGCACAAGATAGCGGCCATTGTCTATCTTACTATCAAACTGAGAAGCAAGCGAGCAGAGGATACAGGTTTCCTGCAACTGCATTATGAGATAAGAGCTTGTCAGCACGAAAAGACTCAACCTTGAATCAAATAACCCTGAACTGAACTTATTATATAAAAGTGGACATAAATTTTAAAGAAACAGAATCTGTGAATCCTTCAATAAGATTTCCACCAGTAACAAACACATGAAGTCATGATGACAACCAACAGTCTAGCTATTAATGACAATATTACCTCATAATATTACACAACAACACCACACTCATATTGCTATAACAGTCTATGACTGGATAAATATCCAGTGTATAAATACTTGTATATAAATATATGGAGATCAAGAGAAATAGGATCCAACACGAAAATAAGAATCTTCAACTCAAATGTGAAGTCAGTCCTATTGTATGGCTCGGAGACATGGAGAACAACAAAGACAACAACCAAAAAGCTACAGACTGTCATAAATGGGTGCTTGCGTAGAATAGAGGGATTAAAATGGTATGACAAGGTTACCAATGTGGAACTGATGACAAGAACTGGACAAGTGCCAGTGGAACAAGAGATGAGAAGAAGACGATGGCGATGGATAGGACACACACTGAGGAAACCTGTTGATAGCATTACAAGGCAGTCCTTGTTCTGGAACCCCCAGGGCAAGAGAGGCAGAGGAAGACCAAGAAGTACATGGAGAAGAGAGTTGGAAACAGAGGTGAAAATGATGAGGAGAACATGGAAAGAACTTGAGATGATGGCACGTGACAGGAGGACTTGGCATGTGTTTGTTGAAGGCCTATGCTCCTTTGGGAGTGGAGGGTTATGAATGAAAATATTGTGATAACATTTTTATTGTGACTCCTGAATCACAAATACAATAGAATCAAGAAAGATATTGAAAGATCATTAATACATTTTAAAAACTTAACCCTTGACTTAATAAGATAGTCTTTTAGAGTGTTATGTGTTTGTGATTGTCAAAGTGCTGTAAATTGTGGAAATTATTAAAGCAATTGTGTATATGTCAGTTGGTTGTTATACTTACACTTCATCACTATCATAACCCTAGACACTTAACGAAGCTATTATTCATTACTCAAGAATAAGTCTGATTGAGATCGAAATGTGGTAGCAAGTAAGGTCTTCTGTATACACACCAAAATTATTATCTTCAGAAACCTTCACAGCTCATCTCATTCAGTACACTAAGTCCCCTATAAATATATTTATTTCCCAACTCACCACAGTGCCATTGCTTAAGCTCATAAACACTCCTGCACCCCTATCTTCTGTTGTATTAGTTGATGATCCATCTGTGTATGCATGGATCCAGGTGTTGCTTGGGTAATGTTTCTCTATATATTTTGTGGTTAGGATTCTCCTTTCTGCTTCATTTTGGCTGTTCTTTCTTTCAATACCAGGAACATTTTATATCATTTCAGGGAAGCTCTGTTGTTTCCAAATTGGTAGCTTGTGTGCAGTACATATTGGCGTAGCTGTTGATATTGCGTTTATGGGGTTTGCTCATATCTTTGTTTTGACTTACTCTACAAAGTTGTTTCGCTTCAGTCTTCCCCTTCCAAGTCCATTTATTCTCTGGTGCATTGGGTGGTCTATCAGCCTCCTGAATTTCTCGGCTTGTTGCTGGGCTCTGCTATCTCTTCTATACTCCATAGGCTGGAGGTGAGTAATCTTTTCCAACTCTTCAATGGATGTTGACTTCATGCCGCCTGTTATGATTCTCAATGCTTGGTTTTGGGTTCTGTTTATTTTGTTAAAGTTCGACTTAGCTGCCGTTGACCATTCTGCAATTCCACATTCTATGACTCGCCCAATATATAGCTTCTTTCGTACTCTTTCGTCTGCTCTCCAACCCATGCCAGCAAGTTTTTTTTCATGACTGCCATTCTCTGCATTGCTCTTGTCCTGTTTCTTTCAATCTGGGTTTTTCAAGTCAAGCGGCGATCAAAGATAATGCCAAGGTAGTTTTGGTTTTCATCCAGATGTAGATTTTTCGGATTTAGCACAATTTGGAAATGAATATATATATATATATATATATATATATATATATAATATATATATATATATATATATATATATATAGATATATATATATATATATATATATATATATATATATATATATATATATATATATCCAATATGTCGTGAGACATTCTAAACCCATATATTTAAATTAAAAAGTAAATGTAAAGCCTAACGAATTAATTCAATAAAAGGAAAGAAGACTGGTAAAGAACAGTGCCGTCACTATAGCGGACGCCTGTGTTATAGTACGTCATGCTAGTTAAACAAGAAAATCCCTTTCTATGCTCCGTCTGCATAATTGTAACGCTTTTACGTTGATAGTAACGCCTACAGCATCATACACGCGTTTCTAAAAATAAAACTAGTACTGTGTTTCTTAGAAAACCTTGAGATACGCAAGATGCTTAATGACCCAGATATAATACTAGCATTAATTAAATTATACACACTACGTTAACCTAAAAGGACAGACGGACTTAGGATAGAGAGAGAGAGAGAGAGAGAGAGAGAGAGAGAGAGAGAGAGATGTACGGAGGAACGCATGCAACACTAACACGCCGTCTCGCGATATAAAATTAATGCCAACCCCAAGCGAAAGGCATGCAGGCTTGATTTTTTTTCAAATAAACAGTGACAAAAAACACTACCAATACGAGGGTCAGGTTTTGAAAACATGTTTAATGCTTATTAGGAAACATGACACAATACTGTTTTCTGTTTGAAATCCTGACTTTATACTGACAGAACAGTCGAAAAGGCAGGACAGGTGGCGGTTCTAAATATAAAAAATAAAAAAACAAATACACGACTATCCTAGAAAATACATATTTTGAACGCAGCCACTTAGCTCCCTTAAACTTATATATTTGGGTACCGTAGGTCTTGCTGACAAAGAATATGTTAGGTGTTAAGCAATTAGTCTAATAATTAACAAATTATAGCCAAAATACTATAGTGGGGTTGTCAGACAACACGGGATCATTTTTGCTCATAATGGCGTGTTTGGACACTGCTTTAGAAAAAATGAGGCCACCACGTTAAATCCGATTTGATTGGCTAGAATAATATGTAAGGCGAAACATGATTAGTCGATTGCAAATACTAATTTTGGTTGTTACTAGAAACGATAGGAAGGGTACATTTTTTCAAAAGCTTTTGTAAACATGGTCCCATTGGCTAGACCATTTGATATAGTCAATTAGGAGCGTCAGTTCAGTGCCATTTTAAAAAAAATCCAATTTGTAAAGCAAGTGCGTTGAGATCCAGCTCATATTTTTCTAAATAAAAGCCTGGGACAGAGGCAGATCGGAATTGTGCCATAACTCATCGTCAGTCAACGTATTTGTTTAATATTTCCATGAATTGTGGTAAGCTAGACCTATTTGATGTCTTGTTGATGAAAATTGAATGTGAATTGATAATTTATGTCTATATGTGTGTGGTTCAGTAACAATAAACAGAGGCAAAACCTCGATATGGCTCCACCATGAATAAAACTTGTTGGAGAGAAATATATCTGCATGGGATGGCCAAATAGTTCTATGACACCTATCTTATTGAATAGAAGGAAATAATGCTGGAATTGCAGAAGCGTTGTAACCATTAGGGAGAGGAATACTGGTGTATATTGTTCATGAGAAGCTAACAGTTGGCCTACCGCGCTGAATTCGGTGTTTGTTATGTATTGTGCTTCAGTGTGGAAATAGATTATAAATTAGTTCTGAAGGGAGGTACAACCTTCTTGTTTCAGGGACCGTGGTACTAAACTATTAAAGCAGCACCTGTTCTGAGTTTTGCTGAATCCAGAGGCTGATAGCATACTCCTTGGTCAAGATAGTGACCAGTGTTGTTTCTCAAGAATACGGTGAAGCAAGCGAGCAGAGGAGATTGTTTCCTGCCGCCCACACAGAAGTTAAGATTCGTTGGCCAGAGCAGCTCAATCTTGTGTAACCCCCCCTCTAAAATTGACTGTATATTAAATAAAGAGGGACACTTATTTGTTTCAAATGACAGGAACTGTGAACTTTTCCAATACTATTTCCACCAGAAACAAACACTTGAAGTCATGAAGACAAACAACCACCTAGCTTGAAAAAGCCAGTCCAATTACCTCATTAGTACTACATCACAACTTAACACACATATTGTAATAATAATAATATATGTCAATACAAAGATCATATCTATAAATTTTGTACATACAACTTGTAATTACATTTGATTGTGATTCCTGGTTCACTTTGTAGTTGAATCAGGATATCTATTATTGAAAGGAATTAATACATATTTTACAAGTTACACTTGACTTATTAAGATAGTCTTATAGAGTGTTCTACGTATGTGAGTGTCACAGTGTTGTAAAGCATTGTGGATTAAATTAAATTGTTTTTCTGTCTGTTGGTTGTTGTGAACATACACTTCATCCCTATCATACCCTAGACATTTAACGTAGTCATCACAATATTCCAGAATAATTCTGAATGAGGTCTAAATGTGGTAGCAAAGTAAGGTCATCTGTAATACACCACACTTATTAGATACAGATACCTCCACAGCTGATCTCAGCCAGTACACTAAGTCCCCTATAAATATTTATAACATCCCACTTTACCACACAATACCATAATTCCTGCCGTTAGGTACTTCGGTCGGTCGGCCTGTCACACTTTGCACACCGTCATTTGCGAATTTTTTCTATTTTCGAGAGAGTACATTAACTTTCGAGCACAGCTAAGGGGGTGCAACTGTGTTTGAAAGTTAGACAATAGTTGTATTGTTTTACCTTATATGTACTCTCCCGAAAATAGCAAAGTGTGACGGTGTGCATTAAATCAACAAACAATCAAGATGCTCTTCTGTCCAGTTTTATTTGGGAAACGGATTTAACTCGTCATTATTCTTAAACTTACTTACTTACTTAGTCGTTCCCCTTCTACCGTGAGGTGTAGAGGTTTGGAAGAGAGAGCGCCAGACTATCCTATCGGCTGTCTTCCTCCTGGCCTGGTTCCATTCTAGTCCTCGGTCCTTCAAAGATTGTTTAATATTGTTCTCCCAGCGGACTCTGGGTCGTCCTGGGGGTCTGGATCCCTGGCTCTTTGTTTCCAATGCTTGTCGTGGTAGCCGATCTTTTCCCATTCTGCAGACATGGCTAAACCATCTTAATTGGGACTGTTCTACTTGGGTCTGCAGGGGGTGGGATTTTAGGCCTTGACGTATCGTCTTGTTGCGGACCATGTCTCTTCTTGTTACTTCAACCACCTTCCTCAGACACCTCATTTCTGAGGTTTGGATCTGGCTTTTGTGGGTTGTAATCATTGCCCATGACTCGCATCCATATGTCAAAACTGGGACATAGGTGGAGCGGTATTTAGCCATCTTCTCTCTCTTGCTGAGGAATCCTCGATTTATGGCCTGAAAAAGTCTCCCAGCTGCTGCTTTTCGAGTGGCCAACTCTTCTTTGATGCCCCCCTTTCGGTCTATAATAGCTTCTAGGTATTTAAAGTGGTCGACTTGCTCCAGGACCTGTTCTCCCAGCTTAATCTGATGTCTTCTTTCTTCTCGTGATATCACCATGGATTTTGTTTTAGAGCTGCTTATGACCATCCCTCTCTTCTCCAACTCTTCCTTCCAGATTTGCAGGTTGGATTGGAGATGTGCCTCTGATTAAGCAAGCAGGGCAACATCATCAGCAAATGCCAGCTCTGAAATACAGACCTGTCTCATCTTCCAGTACCCCATTGAATACTTTCTTGTTCTCTCCTTACATGCCTTGATGACATCGTCCATGAGGAGTATGAAAAGATGAGGTGACAGGATATCACTTAATCTTACACCAATTGTGGTCCTGAACTCTTCTGACTTATGGTTTGCTGTCCTCACATAATTTCTGCAAGACTTGTAGAAGCTCTGTATAGCATGAATCAGAGGTGCTGGAATGTTCTTCCTTGCCAAACAGTCCCGAAGTTTGCTCCAGGGGACCCTGTCAAACGCCTTTTCCAGATCTATGAAACAAAGATGGATCTCACTCTTATACTCAAGGGCCTTTTCACTCAGCTGTCTGAGTGTGCAGATTAGGTCTTGAGTACTTCGGTTAGCTCGGAATCCGCACTGGACATCATCCAATTGTGGCTCAGCTAGGCGTCGGAGTCTCTGCTCTATAATTCTAGAGTAGATTTTTATTTTTCTTAAAAATAATCTTAAACTGTAAGTTTTTTAATTGTTTCTTCAAGACAAAATTTTAATTTAAAGTATTGCAGACGTATTATTATGGATCAAAATGATAAAATGACTAAAAGGAAGAGACGATCGCGTCATTCACAGCGAGCAAGCGAGACTATAGAAGAAGCAGCAATGTAATATGTGTAACAGAAACAACACACTATAATTAAAAACCTGCCAATTTTTGCGGGTTGTTGCTAGTATTCAATACCATAATTCCCGCCGTAACTACTTCGGCCGGTCGGTCGGTCAGTCACATTTTGAAAGTTAGACAATAATTGTATTGTTTCCCCTTATATGTACTCTCCCGAAAATAGAAAACGTGCGCAAATGAAGGTGTGCATGAACAGTTTGATTATGGAAAGAAGCCAACAACACGATTGATAAACAGTACATGAACTGGAGTTTCGTCAAACTTCAAACGTTGTTCTCAGAGGCAGTAAGTCGGCCATGGCTTCTCAGAGGCAGTAAGTCTACCAGGGCAAGATTTTAAAAGATGCACGAACAATTACGAGACATGTTGTCATAAAAGAAATGTTAGTCATTTAGTCAATTTACGGTCCATTAGATCATTATCATTGTTCCACATGTCATTTAGGTAAGGTTACTCCATGTCCTCATATTTAATACATCCATATAATTTTCACTACAAATATCTAATGACGGCCGCCTGCAATGAAATGACCACAGTAGTGATAGTACCGTCTGTAATACATGTAACAGAAACAACACACTATAATTAATAACCTGTCCTCTCCGAAGACGGCGAGTATCAGCCTGAATGGCGAGAGGACACTTGACAGCGTACAGGAAAATAGGATACTCACGTAAAATCAGTCTCAGGTTAGACATACTAACCTGAGATTACGCCTCGAGTAATAGCGGGCGTACGTTAAAAAAAAAACAAAAAAACCTGTCAATGTTGACGGGGTATTGCTAGTATATATATATATAAAAGCTTTAAAGTTCTGTTCTTATGACCTATTTAATTTATCTAAAATCTAATCTGACAAAAGTTTGAAATACAATGATAAGCCTTAGGGAATTGACAATATAGCAGGAAAATACAACACAAGCCGCCGTTTCCATGGCAACCCAACAAAATGATACCATCAAATTGGTTTGTATGCATTAACTATGTGTAGAGAAGCAAAAGAACGGTGGATAGAAACAAAATGTAAGGAAATAGAAGACTTGGAAGCGAAGCACATGACAAGAGATATGCATGAAGAAATAAAGAAATTATCAAATCGGTCGCGGTTTGCACAAGGAGGAAGCTGTATCAAGAACAAAAATGGTGTAATATTACTTGATGAGAAAGACATATCAAACAGATGGGCAGAATACGTAAAAGAACTATTCGAGGACAACAGAGGTAAAAAACCATCACCAGATTCTAATGAAGGCCCACACATTCTCAGATCAGAAGTAGAGAATGCCATTCATATGATACAAAAAGGAAGATCAGCAGGCATGGATAACATAAACATTGAAATGATAGAAGCTCTGGAGAGCTTTTGTATAGATACAATCACAGAAATATGCAATGATATATACAATACAGGATATTTACCACACGATATGAAGACATCAGTTTTTTATAACATTGCCCAAAAAACCAAATGCAACAGAATGTTCAGACTTCAGAACAATCAGCCTGATGAGTCATGCAATTAAGATACTGCTCAAAATCATACAGGAAAGAATAAAAAGTAAAGTAGACAGCGAAATCCAAGAAGAACAGTTTGGTTTTAGACGGAACAGTGGAACAAGAGAGGCAATATTTTGCCTAAGAAGATTAGCAGAAAAATATACAGAGGTCCAAAAAAAGTATGTATATGTGCTTCATTGACTATAAGAAGGCTTTTGACAGAATCCATCATGAGAAAATAATTGAATGCCTCAAAGACATAGGTATTGATGGAAAAGATATAAGAATACTCAGTAACCTTTATTGGGAGCAAACAGCCACAGTAAGATCGGGAAGGAATTATTCACCATACATAGACATAAAAAGAGGTGTCAGACAAGGTTGTGTGCTGTCCCCCCTGCCTATTTAATTTATACACCGAAAAAATTTTCAAACAGATACAGGAAATACCAGGACTGAACATCAGTGGAAGATCAATAAACAACCTTAGATATGCAGATGATACCGTGTTGTTAGCTGAAAGCGAACAGGAGTTACAAGAACTAGTGAAGCAAGTGAACAGTATAAGTCATGAATATGGACTCGACATTAATATTGAGAAAACTAAAAACTATGATAATTAGCAAAACAGACGATAAACCCACATTAAAGATAAGCGTAAATGGGAAAATCCTGGAACAAGTCAAGAGCTACGTATATCTTGGTCATATAATAACAGAAGATGGCAGATGTGAAACAGAAATCAAGAAGAGAATAGGAATGGCCAAAGCTACATTCAACAACATGAAACATATACTGACATCCAAACAGTTATCTCATAAATTAAAACTGAGAATCATAAAGTGTTATATATATTCTGCATTTCTGTATGGTGCAGAAACATGGACGATGAATAAGCATTTGGAAGAAAGAATTGAGGCTCTTGAAATGTGGATATATAGAAGAATGGGGCGTATCTCATGGAAAGAGATGAAAACAAATAAGGAGGTCCTAGAAAATCTAGGTATGAAAAGAGAACTAATGAGAGAGGTCAAAGTTCGGCAGCTAAAATACTTTGGCCACATAAAAGGCATAACACCTTGCAGAAGACCATAACAGAAGGGAGAGTTGAAGGTAAACGTGCAAGGGGAAGACAGCGCTATAAGTGGGAAGATAACATCAAGAGATGGACGGGAAAGAGTCTATCAGAGTGTACCACCAAGACAAGAGACAGAAGACGTTGGAGATCCATTACAGCCAACCTCCGTTGTGGAGATGGCAACTGATGATGATGATGTAGTTAGTCAACCCTTTGTATTTTTATCGAAATGCCACAGTTTTCTTTTTTCTGTTCTTTTTTTCTGAAATTTGAAAACGTTTTACTGTAGCTCCGCCCCTCAAATAAAATCAAATTAATAAAAGATGTCAAAATTAGACGAACTTTCTATGGAAATTTTGTTCAAAACTATCACAGATAAGGAAGCCGCGGTAGCATAGTGGTTAGTGCACTGGCGTCCTAGCTCAGTGGTCTATGGTTCGATCCCCAGATGAGGTGGGATTTATTTAGGCCGCAAACGGCTCCTGGGTCGACCCACCCCCAACTGAGTACCAGAGCAACTCTGGGAAGGTTAAGGCGGCCAGCGTGATGTTGACCACGTCACCCCTAGTGTGCCGATGGTCAAGGAAATATGGACCTAACACCATATTCCCAATGGGCGTGTAACGGGATCCTTTTTTTTTATCACAGATAGGAAAAAAACAAAAGGTTCTCATCTTGAAAAAGTATTGGCCAACCCATCTGACTAAATGGCTAGTAAAACAATGTGAAGGTCGTATCATAGCTGATACTACCCCTCCATCACCTCCTCCTCCTAGCGGCGGATCATACAGTCGACACTGAAGTAGATTCTAGAGAGCATTTGCTAACTCACTCGTTTACGGGCGGAGCATGGAGTGCAATATGCAAGCATAGTTTCTCCGAAATCCTTCACCAAGCAAATTTCTTTATGCCGTCTACAGTGTGGTATGGCTGATAATGCTGAAGAGAATGATGTGTTAGGGATTCACTATACTATTGCACTACTTACACACAAAACGCGACCATAGGATTGCTTGATTCCATCTCCACTTTTGACCAAAATTGACGTGAGGTCATAAATTGACATCCTATAATTTAACCTATATCATACTTACTTAGTCGTTCCCCTTCTACCGTGAGGTGTAGAGGTACCTATATCATCCTACACATTATTATACAGTTAGTTACCAGTTTGGGAGCCGCGGTGGCGCAGTGGTTAGTGGACTGGCTTCCTAGCTCGGTGGTTCACGGTTCGATCCCCAGTTGAAGTGGGATTTTTTAGACCTCAAAAAGCTACAGACTTTCATAAATGGGTACTTGCGTAGAATAGAGGGATTAAAATGGTATGACAAGGTTACCAACGTGGTACTGAGGACAAGAACTAGACAAGTGCCAGTGGAACAAGAGATGAGAATAAGACGATGGCGATGGATAGGACATACATTGAGGAAACCTGTTGATAGCATTACACGGCAGTCCTTGTTCTGGAACCCCCAGGGCAAGAGAAGCAGAGGAAGACCAAGAAGTACATGGAGAAGAGAGTTGGAAACAGAGGTGAAAATGATGAGGAGAACATGGAAAGAACTTGAGATGATGGCACGTGACAGGAGGACTTGGCATGTGTTTGTTGAAGGCCTATGCTCCTTTGGGAGTGGGGGTTATGAATGAATGAATGAAACGGCTCCGGGGTCGACCCAGCCTCATGAATTGGGTACCAGATCATCTTCTGGGAAGGTTAAGGCGGCAGGTGTGATGCTGACCACAGCACCCCTAGTGTGCCGATGGTCAAGAAAATACGAGCCTAACACCGTATTCCCAATATGCCCAATGTGCGTGTAACGGGGGCCTTTTTAGTTACCAGTTTGGATCATCATGCAAAATTTAATTTAAATATTTTTTCTCAAAACAAGTTGAAGATGAAATGGAAGACAGCAGTACGAATTCTACGAAAAGCAATATTTGTTAATTAATCTAAAGGTTAATAGCAAATATAATTTTAAGAAAACCCAGACCACAAGGTCTTTAATGTTTGCACATGCGCCGTAATATAACCAACAACCTTGTGTCTAGGCCGAATGGGCGCGCCTCGAAAAAACGAGGCAGAGCTCCTATAAAAAAGAAAAAAGAAAAAGAAAAGCAGATATGAGGAAGTTGCGTTGAGTACTTCACCTATACTATGCTTCAGCTGTATGAGGTGGGGTCTTCTTCTTCTTCGTACACTCTCAGATGTCCACTTGAGGAAAGAGTAGAAGTTAGGATTCTGAACTTATAGGAACGAAAAACAAGTATTGGGGCACCTTTTGACTAATACAATAAAGAAACTCCACCTTTTAATATGGAAACCGGACTTCTTCAGGACCTACTCACAAAAAAGAATGATTCTAACTAGAAATAATACCCCAGACGCGTTTTCGAGGCATCTTTATCAAGTTGCCAAGACTATGTTAAGGGCACACCCAGCCAAAAATGGGTTATCTTTTTAAAAAATTAACAGAAAAATAAGTAACGAACTTGTTGACATACAATTTGGCCACATGTTACAAGAGATATTATATTTTATGATGAACAAAGTTTACTTTATAAATTTTAATGTTTTTGTGAAAATAATTAATTAACATGAAGTGATGAAAAAAAATGAAAGGAAACCCCCCCAGTGCACCTGGGAATGAATTTCACTCACATAAAAAATGCAAAGAATGCCAAACCAGCAGATGATGTGCATAACATCCCTACCTATGACGTGAACCACCCAAAAATGTCTACCCCAATTAGCTTTGTAGATATGGCTCTTGCAATATGACCCTTTTAAATAGCACAAATTTAGAACTTTGTATAGCAATATCTCTGTTTCTATACCATGTAAGAAAAAAGTTGAGGTTCGTGCCATAAAAGATAACATGGGCTATAAGTGTGCAAAATTTGAAGGCTTTAGCTTTAACATTGTAGAAAATATCACAGGAACTGTGAATCGCAGGACCTGTTTTCGTTAAAGTTTAGTTTTTAAAATGTTAAAACACTTATCTGATCTCTTTGAACATTGATAACTCATAAACTATTACAGATAAACACATAATTCAAAAAGAATATCAAAGTAAAAAGGCTTATAGATATTTAAAACACAATTATTATATGCAAATCAAAAATAACCTTTTTGTCTATTCCTGGGTGTATATGCCCCCTTTTAACTAAGCAAGAAGTTGTCCCAGTTATTGGCGTGAGTTGTGACATATTTTATATACTTTGAATTTGACATGTTTGAACTTGCTGATGGTTATACAGATACTTAAGAGGCTGGCAACCTCAGCACGTGAAAATGATAAATTAATGAACCACAACAGAAAAGCGCTGGTGATTGCTTCATGCGGGTTCTTACAGGGAACCAAAAGCAAAGGTAACCCAAGACTCCAAGAGGAGCAGGGAGAGGAAAATAATGCCAACATATGTATATATTTACTATCATTTGTGATAAGTGTATGTATAT
Source organism: Oreohelix idahoensis (assembly GCA_024509875.1). Taxonomy (NCBI): domain Eukaryota; kingdom Metazoa; phylum Mollusca; class Gastropoda; order Stylommatophora; family Oreohelicidae; genus Oreohelix; species Oreohelix idahoensis. The sequence continues at coordinate 61,374 of JAMPIV010006334.1, forward strand.
TTAAGATTGTTCAACCAGGTGCAAGCCACTTGCCGCTATCCAGTCAACATTTTCCCAGTATATTAACTAAAAGAATGGTGATTTTTATCATAACCCCTGAGTTAAATGATATACGCTCAGGGAGAGTAAAAACTCAGAGAAAAGAATTGGTTGACGGACAGCAGGAAAGCCGCCTGATTAATATCAGGAAAATAAATGCTTAGCAGCGGAATTTGTTCTTTTATTCCCTCTAAAGTTTGTGGTACGAGTTTATGAAACCATTTGAGGTACGAATCTACGATACCAGCTGTACTGCTGTTCTGTGGTTCAAAGCGTGCGATCGACACTTGAAACCTACTTTCAACGGGTTGTGAAGCTACCTGCCTTGACCAGGAGACGCGCCATCGCCACAGAGACGAATTGACGGAAACAGCAGCTTCAACACTCCAGCAGTTTGGAAGCTAAGTGGCATTTTTAGCAGGCCAATACAACAGAACTTATTGATCTATATTCCACAACTAAGCTTCCTAAAGCCGATATCAGTTTCAATAACAAAACTTATTTTTTAGTAATCACCAGTTAATATTTATTTACATTTGTTCCAAAGTAATTGATCATAAAATTTGTTATATGTTGTTTTTTTACAAATTCATAGTTGATTTAGTTATTACAGAGAGAAATGCACACGGATGAATCAGCATCTTTAAATATATCTATACTTACATATATAGAGCCAAAATAACGGTAACACACCTCCAAGGATAACATATAAGGATAAAAAAAAACATAATACGTAGGCTCCTGATGTACATGATCGCCCAGACCGCGGGTCATCACCCTCCATAAAAATTGACTTGCTAGACAGGAGGGGAACGGAGGATCAAAAAGGAAAAATATGACTGGAAAGATTGCGTGAGACTGGAAAGGCTAAGGAGACGCAATGGGGGGGGGGGGGGGGGGGGAGGGGGGGGGGGGGGGGAGGGAGGTGCGGGTGGGGGGGAAACGGAGAAAAGTCACGTTTCCCAAGTTGACATAAAAAGTAAGCAACTCGACAGAAGGGACCATAGATATGTTACGCCACAGTCATTTATTGGACGCTTTTGCGCGATACCAAGGCCTTGATTTGAATTCAGCGGCTAAACGCAGATGTTAGGAATATTACAAAAATTAAAAAGTACTTTTTTCTTAATATTAATGTTAGGAATATAAAAATTAGCTGGCCGGATGGCCTATTCTGAGCAGTGAACTAATATGTTCTTAATTTTACAGACGGATAGATAATATTGAAGATAATGACAAAAGACAGTGTTGTTCACATCATCGACAGACTGTATTGAATCTAAAAGTGTCGCTAATTGCACAAAAAAACACGACCTTGGGACGCAGGTGTTCAAATTTACTTAGTATGGAGGAGAGGGTTTTTGGGTGGTAGCTGTGTCTAAATATAACTTTTAACGACAAAATTTTGGAGGGGAGAGAAAGGTTGGTTCAAAAATCAAGTACATTTTTGTAGAAACACAAGTAGAGACGGACAGACTAACAGATAACCATCCATACTTGACTGAAGCATGACTGAAATGACTTTATGGTAGGAAATTTGAAATTTAAAATAAACCTAGGCAGTGATTGGCCACAGACAATCATATCATTAGCGCTCAGACGCGAAAGTGGGGGCCATTTTTCAATAGTTGTTCAGTGATAGACACAGATTTTAAAGTGTGGTGATTTCCATATGAAAGAAAGTGTAAGAAGTTTAGGGACGCCATACTATAGCCAGCAGCTCAGCTGAGTTTTGCTAGCAATTCTGTGTTATTTATTCATAATCTGGTAAGATTGAAATTATTTCCTTATATATTTTGAATATTGTTTCATGTTCGAGTGATTTGATACTGCCATATCGAAATCTAGCCTTACAAACAAGTAGGGATTTGCTCTAGACCCCCCGCCCAAGTCAGGGTCTAGGGACCAACAATGTACATAAACTCCAGCAAGAGTTAGGCAAGACAGATCAAGTGTTGAGAATAATGAAACATACTACCTATCCTCTTTTAGGGCAGAAAACTAATAAATATTTTTCAGAATCTATAGTCTGGGAGGATCTATCTGATGTAAACCCACCATGGTAAATGTGCTGTTTGGTCAGAGAGATCTGACCTGTCTGTATGATGTGGTTGTTGTGTCAGTGTTGTGTCCAGACGTGGGTAGAGAATAGATTTTGACACATGGCCCATACTTTGATTGCAGAGCTGTGAGTTTCTGTTGTCAACCAAGCAGTGTCTATTCAGTTGGTGACTTTACTCGAGTGTATCTGTGCAGTACTTGTGACAGAGACCACCATTATTGCCCGCCAGCACGGAGAGGTGGGACCACAAGATTTCAGCACCAGAGCTACAACTACAAGATGAGTGAGCCTCTGGTCTGCTGGACATTCACCAACACCGTTTAGTTACTAATACCCCCATAAAAATTCCCACCATTTTCTGGACACTGTGTAGTCAATATAGACAGGTGTGATGAGGCCACCCCAACAGCACAAACATTAACTATCCTCCCAAGTAGATGACTACTAGAACATTTTAATAAAACTAACTAGTATAGTACATATATATGTACACTATTGCATTTATGATATAATATTCCATGCATTTCTTTCATAATCTCTAAATCCTTTTAAGTTCTGGTCAACCTAAAAAATTGATCCAGAACAAAATAAATGTAATATAATTCTATCAAAAAATTTTACACACGTGAGTTAGTTCAGTGTATTTTAACATTTATTAATATTATTAGTCTTGTTAAATATCTGTGGGTATATCTATAACCTATTACACCACACTACATATCATAACCCTAGACACTTTACGTAGCCACATTCAAAAAAAAAATTAAGTGTGAGGTCGTAGTGGTAGCAAGAAAGGCCTTCTGACAATTCTCAACTACATTTTATCTCAGGAGCCTTCACAGCTGGCCTCATACAATTACATTTAGTAATATCACCATCATACAATACCATCAAACACCACTACATAAATTGGGGTCTTGTCCAGGGATAATTAGCCCAACAGTAATATTAGGATCTCCTGGTGGGAGAAATAAAAGTAGGGAAATAAATTGTAAAATTCCCTTTAAAATTAAAAGTGTCCCTGTAGATAAAAGTTGGTGAATCTTCACAGCCAGTAATAATTAATTAGTTAACTGGTTAGTTAGAATTAGTTAGACTATAGTCATAAGAAGTACTTAGTGTATTTACTGGTTAGAGATTTAGCTTGTATATTATTATATTGTCTAAAAAGTATGGCGGAGCTGGCAAAATTTAGATCAGCTGCTGTGCTCACCGCGAAGGAGATGGGAATGGATGGTCAAATTTTAATTCAATACGTAACGGCTGAATGTGATAAATATATTGAACGGGAAGAAAGGAGGTTAGCTGAAGAGAAGAGGTTAGAGGCTGATAGAGAAATTAAGAGGCTGCAGATTGAGGCAGAAGAAAAACGACAGCAAAGGGAGGCAGAAGAAAAACGACAGCAAAGGGAGGCAGAAGAAAAAAGATTGACTGCCGAAAGGGAGGCAGAAGATAGAAGGTTGCAAAGGGAGCACGAATTACGACTAAGGGAGCTGGAATTACAAGGCCAGGCTCCTGAAAATGGTGCCAGCCCTTTTGCCTCAGATGCTACGCCTAGTCTGGGAGCCTCAAACTCCGCTATGGGGTTTCATTTAGACCATTTTGTTGAAAAAGACGATGACATAGAGGGGTACCTAGGACGTTTTGAGTTATTAGCTACTACATATGGGTTAGAGAGAGAGAGGTGGAGCTTAAAGCTATCACAGGGATTGAGAGGTACTTCTTATGAAGTATTTGCCAAAATGAACAGGGAAGACCAAGACAATTATGACATGTTAAAGCAGGCTTTGTTATTAAGGTACGAGAAGAATGGTGAATTTTATCGTAAGAAATTTAGAAATGCCAAACTGTTGTCTGGGGAGACATACCACCAATTCTCTGCTAGACTAGAAACCTATTTGGAGAAATGGACGGCTCTGGGGAAGACCCAAGATCTTAAAGAAATGATCATGATTGAGCAATTGAGAGAGTCCATGGCTCCAGACATGAGAAAATTTCTCATGGAACAAGGTGCAGAGAAGTTGGGGGAAATTTTAAATGTTGCTGAGAGGTATCAGGCAGCCCAGGCAGAGGTAAGTGGTGCTAAGAAGAAGCACATAGACAATTTTAAAGCTCCACAGCAATTTAATAAATTTGATAATAGAGAGCAGGGAAATAAAGGTAGGACAAACTTTGAGCGGCCAAGAAATGACTATCGCGACAGAAACTCACAGTTCAATGACCAAAAGTTCAATGAAAGAAAACCGTTGAACCAAGGAAAAAGATGGTGTAAATGGTGCAAGAAGGATAACCATAACACCGAATTTTGTAGAAGGAAACCTTCAAACATTGCTGCAATGAAGTCGGGGACGCAAAGATTAAAGGGTAATCCTAATGGACAACAGGAACCTTATCACCCCCCAGTTTGTGAGGATGTTATTTGTAATGGGGTCACCATAAGGTGCCTTTATGATACAGGTTTGGATTATGATTCAGTTGTGAAGTCTAGCCTAGTGGACCCAAGTCAGTATACCACAGAAACAGTGGAAATACAAGGGGCGACTAAGGACATACCACTCATGACACTTCCCATCGCAAGGATAACGGTGAAAACTCGCTATGTGGAAGGAGAAATCAGAGCAGCAGTGATAGATGAACCAATCTACCCTCTGATATTGGGGTGTAGATACGTCTTCTTGGGGAATCCCGAGAAACCTGTGATCATGGCGACAGTGCAGACCAGGTCACAGAAGAAGGAGGAAGAAGGTGAACCTATAAATGCTCATCCAGAGGAGATGAGGAAGGCGCAGGCTGAGGATAGGACACTCAAGCCCTGTTTTAAAAAATTGCCCAAATGCCACACACCTCCGAGCAAGGGGGAATATTTCATGAAGAACAAACTATTATACAGGAAGACAGGAACTAGATCCACTGGTCACGGACAGTTAGTTCTTCCCAAGATATATAGGGCAAACTTAATAAGGAGCTTACATGTTGGAAAAGATGGTGACCATGAGAAAGTCGGTACCATCTGCCAAAAGATTGCTCGAAAATACTATTGGCCCGACGTAAATGTCGATGTTGAAAACTTTGTAGAAGCATGTGGCGTATTTCATGAGGGAACACCCACAAAGGGAAAATATGTGCAGGACCTAGAAACGCCACGGGGCAACTTTAGGCCTGAAAGGAAAACTAATTATACTCGGGTAGACAAAGTGGAATGGGAGCCCCCTTTTCACACCCAGTCTTCACTTGAATGGATTAACATGGCCACTATGCGAAGAGTACAAAGAAGAAATTTTACCCAGGATAAGATGACAATCCCTCGGTCAGACTTATATAAACTGGAAGAACAGACAAGAGAGCGAAGATCTCTCATAAGCAATCTAAAGTGGGGAGACAAACCCCAGAAAAAAATTGGTAGTGGTCGATTTGTGAGTGATGATTCTAGGAAGAAAAGTCCTCATTATGGAGCTTCTAATGGACGGGACCCGATGGGTTCCATGAAAAATAAGTATGATAAATTAAAGATCCAGATGTAACTCTATTAAGGACCTGGACAGATGAGAAGGCGGAAGAGACTGTTACCTCATCGTATCAATATGTGAACGAACTGACCACTCGTTTGAAAGCTGGATGGAAACTGGCAAATGATAATTTGAAGCAAGCCAGGAAGAAACATGCAGCATATTTTAATAGGAAGGCAAAGGACAGGGAACTGGCAGTCGGAGAGAAGGTGCTGCTTCTACTACCGGGAAGCCAGAATAAATTACAAATTGGTTGGCAAGGTCCATATACGGTTCTAGAGAAGGTGTCTAGAACAAACTATAAAATTGACAAAAAGGGGAAGGAAAAAGTTTATCATGTAAACCTGTTAAAGAAGTATCTGGACAGACCACTCCAGGAAAGCACCCCCTTATTGACCTTGGCTATTGCAACCCAGATGCAAAAAGAACCACTCACCTCACATGAATACCCATTACATCCTTGTGAAACAGCAGCACAGGTAAAAGTCAGTAAGCACCTGACTAAAAACCAGAGGGAGAGAGTTCAACAGGTTCTGGAGGAACATACAGATGTATTAACAGATAAACCAGGCCATACAAATTTGCTACAGTATGACATGAAACTGGTAGACTCAAACCCAATCTGTATGAGAGCCTATTCTATTCCGTTCGCGAAGGAGAAGGCATTGAAGGAAGAAATAGAGTATTTGTTGAAGGAGGGGATTATTTCGCACAGTGAATCATCTTTTAGTTCTAGTGTCGTTTTGTTGAGAAAACCGTCTGGGGAACACAGACTGTGCATAGATTACAGGAAACTGAATGCTGTCACAGAAGGACAAGTGGATCCATTACCAGACACAAAACAGTTATTTGCCAGACTGAACAAGGCAAAATACTTTTCAAAGGTGGATCTTAGTAAAGGCTATTACCAGATCCCAGTGAAGCCTGAAGTGAGACCTTATTTGGCTTTTAGCACTTCGGATGGACATTATGAATTCAATATGCTACCATTCGGACTGAAAAATGCTCCGAGTGTGTTTTCAAGGATGATGCGCAAATTGTTGGATCCCCTGAATAACCCATGTATCACAAATTTCATGGATGATATTCTCGTCGCCACCGAGACATTTGAAGAACACATTGAAGCTCTGGAGATGTTGTTTGATAGACTTCGGGAGGCGAACTTAACTGCTAGGCCAACAAAATGTTGTATTGGATGCAAAGAGTTGGAATTCTTGGGACACACTGTATATCAGGGTAATATGACCCCTGATCCTAAGAACTTGGAAAAACTGCAGAGAGCACCTAGGCCACAAACAAAAAAGGACGTGCGATCATTCGTGTCGTTATGCGGATTTTATCAGAAATACATCAAAAATTTTAACGCTATTTGTGCTCCTCTGACTGATCTGACTCGCAAGGGACTTCCAGATAAAATTATTTGGACTGCACAATGTGAACTAGCGTTCCAAGAGTTAAAGGAAAAACTCACTAGCAAGCCTATTCTCAAACTGCCTGATTTGACACAGGACTTTGTCTTAAGAACCGATGCAAGTAATGTAGGACTCGGAGGGGCTTTGTTGCAAAGATCATCTTCACCTGATGGGGAACTTAAACCAGTCGCTTATGCAAGCCGCAAATTGAATAAGGCGGAACAAGGATACTCCACAAGCGAAAAAGAATGTTTAGCATTAATCTGGGCAATAAAGAAGTTTCAAATCTATCTGTATGGTAGGACTTTTGTGGTGGAGACGGACCATCAGCCTCTCGTGTTCTTGTCTCAGGCTAAGCATGAAAACGCAAGATTGCTGAGGTGGTCTTTATTGCTTCAACCTTATCAGTTTAGTATCCAATATATCCCAGGCAAATTGAATGTCGGTGCAGATTTCCTCAGTCGGCACCCCTGTGATCAAAATTAGAGTAGTGGCAGACGTGAGGAGTAATTTTACCTATGTGTATCGCTGGTTTTGGAACTTGCCATAGGCATGTTTTCAAGTGGGGAGATGTGTAGTGAAATTGACAGAGATACAACGGTAAAATACCTCCAAAGATAACATTTAAGGATCAAAACATAATGCGTAGGCTGCGAATAGTACATGATCGCCTAGACCGCGGGTCATCACCCTCCATAAAAATTGACTTGCTAGACAGGAGGGGAACGGAGGATCAAAAAGGAAAAATATGACTGGAAAGATTGCGTGAGACTAGAAAGGCTAAGGAGACGCAATTGGGGGGGGGGGGGAAACGGAGAAAAGTCACGTTTCCCAAGTTGACATAAAAAGTAAGCAACTCGACAGAAGGGACCATAGATATGTTACGCCACAGTCATTTATTGGACGCTTTTGCGCGATACCAAGGCCTTGATTTGAATTCAGCGGCTAAACGCAGATGTTAGGAATATTACAAAAATTAAAAAGTACTTTTTTCTTAATATTAATGTTAGGAATATAAAAATTAGCTGGCCGGATGGCCTATTCTGAGCAGTGAACTAATATGTTCTTAATTTTACAGACGGATAGATAATATTGAAGATAATGACAAAAGACAGTGTTGTTCACATCATCGACAGACTGTATTGAATCTAAAAGTGTCGCTAATTGCACAAAAAAACACGACCTTGGGACGCAGGTGTTCAAATTTACTTAGTATGGAGGAGAGGGTTTTTGGGTGGTAGCTGTGTCTAAATATAACTTTTAACGACAAAATTTTGGAGGGGAGAGAAAGGTTGGTTCAAAAATCAAGTACATTTTGTAGAAACACAAGTAGAGACGGACAGACTAACAGATAAACATCCATACTTGACTGAAGCATGACTGAAATGACTTTATGGTAGGAAATTTGAATTTAAAATAAACCTAGGCAGTGATTGGCCACAGACAATCATATCATTAGCGCTCAGACGCGAAAGTGGGGCCATTTCTCAATAGTTGTTCAGTGATAGACACAGATTTTAAAGTGTGGTGATTTCCATATGAAAGAAAGTGTAAGAAGTTTAGGGACGCCATACTATAGCCAGCAGCTCAGCTGAGTTTTGCTAGCAATTCTGTGTTATTTATTCATAATCTGGTAAGATTGAAATTATTTCCTTATATATTTTGAATATTGTTTCATGTTCGAGTGATTTGATACTGCCATATCGAAATCTAGCCTTACAAACAAGTAGGGATTTGCTCTAGACCCCCCGCCCAAGTCAGGGTCTAGGGACCAACAATGTACATAAACTCCAGCAAGAGTTAGGCAAGACAGATCAAGTGTTGAGAATAATGAAACATACTACCTATCCTCTTTTAGGGCAGAAAACTAATAAATATTTTTCAGAATCTATAGTCTGGGAGGATCTATCTGATGTAAACCCACCATGGTAAATGTGCTGTTTGGTCAGAGAGATCTGACCTGTCTGTATGATGTGGTTGTTGTGTCAGTGTTGTGTCCAGACGTGGGTAGAGAATAGATTTTGACACATGGCCCATACTTTGATTGCAGAGCTGTGAGTTCCTGTTGTCAACAAAGCAGGGTCTATTCAGTTGGTGACTTTACTCGAGTGTATCTGTGCAGTACTTGTGACAGAGACCACCATTATTGCCCGCCAGCACGGAGAGGTGGGACCACAAGATTTCAGCACCAGAGCTACAACTACAAGATGAGTGAGCCTCTGGTCTGCTGGACATTCACCAACACCGTTTAGTTACTAATACCCCCATAAAAATTCCCACCATTTTCTGGACACTGTGTAGTCAATATAGACAGGTGTGATGAGGCCACCCCAACAGCACAAACATGAACTATCCTCCCAAGTAGATGACTACTAGAACATTTTAATAAAACTAACTAGTATAGTACATATATATGTACACTATTGCATTTATGATATAATATTCCATGCATTTCTTTCATAATCTCTAAATCCTTTTAAGTTCTGGTCAATCAAAAAAAATTGATCCAGAACAAAATAAATGTAATATAATTCTATCAAAAAATTTTACACACGTGAGTTAGTTCAGTGTATTTTAACATTTATTAATATTATTAGTCTTGTTAAATATCTGTGGGTATATCTATAACCTATTACACCACACTACATATCATAACCCTAGACACTTTACGTAGCCACATTCATTAAAAAAATTAAGTGTGAGGTCGTAGTGGTAGCAAGAAAGGCCTTCTGACAATTCTCAACTACATTTTATCTCAGGAGCCTTCACAGCTGGCCTCATACAATTACAATTAGTAATATCACCATCATACAATACCATCAAACACCACTACAATTTTACGTGAGTATCCCTTTTTATCTTTACAGAGACAGGTGTCCCTCGTCATTCAGGCAGATACTCTCCGATTTCGGAGGTACCTATTAGTGCTGGGTCGGCTCAGGAGCCGCCAATCCCTGGTCGACGACACTCCTTCAAATGTTTTCGCCAGGTCTCGAGTTAATCCAGTCCAAATCCCGGTCGACGAAAAATCCTCAAATTCCGTCGCCCGGGTTTGATCCTGAATCACCCGGTCGCCAGAGCGGTGTTATAACCACTACGCTAGCGCGGCTCCCAAGATACCTTTGAAGACCCACATTAGATATTATAGGTTTTGGTCATTGTTGGACCATCACTGCAGATCAAAGGGGGGAGGCAACCCGTGACAGTCATCATCATTATCTGATCATTATCATCATCATCATTATCTCATCATTATCTCATCATTATCGTCATCATCATTGTCATCATCATAATTATCTTCATCATTATCATCACCATCATTATCATCATCATTATCATCACCATTATATCATCATCACTATAATCATTGTCGTCATCATCATCATTGTCATCATCATTGTCGTCATTATCATCATCATTATCTGATCATTATCATCATCATCATTATCTCATCATTATCGTCATCATCATTGTCATCATCTTCATCATTATCATCACCATCATTATCATCACCATCATTATATCATCATCATTATAATCATTGTCATCATCATCATCATCATTATCATCACCATCATTATCATCATCATTATAATCATTGTCGTCAGCATCATCATTGTCATCATCATCATCATCATCATTGTCGTCATTATCATCATCATTACCATCACCATCATTATCATCATCATTATAATCAACAACATTATCATCATCATCATTATAAACATTGTCGTCATCATCATCATTGTCATCATCATCATCATTGTCATCATTATCATCAACATCATTATCTCATCATTGTCGTCATCATCTTTATAATCATTGTCATCATCATCATCATTATCATCATCATTATCATCACCGTCATCATCATCATCATCATCATCATCATCATCATCATCATCATCATCATCATCATCATCATCATCATCATCATCATCATCATCATCATCATCATCATCATCATCATCATCATCAACAACAACATTATCATCATAATTATAATCATTGTCATCATCATCATCATTGTCGTCATTATCATCAACATCGTTATCTCATCATTGTCGTTATCCTCCTTATAATCATTGTCATCATCATCATTGTCGTCATTATCATCAACATCGTTATCTCATCATTGTCGTTATCATACTTATAATCATTGTCATCATCATCATCATTGTCGTCATCATCATAATTGTCATCATCATCATTATCTCATCATTGTCGTCATCATCATTATAATCACTGTCATCATCATCATCATTGTTATCATCATCATCATTGTCATCATTATCATAAACATCCTTATCTCATCATTGTCGTCATCATCATTGTCATCATCATTATAAACATTGTCATCATCATCATCATCATCATCATCATCATCATTGTCATCATTATCATCAACATCATTATCTCATCATTGTCGTCATCATCATCGTCATCATCGTCATCATCACCCCTGTTATGATTAAAATTCATAACGATTATATCGGTACAATAGGTTTCTTAACAGGGCTCATTTTCTGATAATTTTATACGGACTTACTTATTAAAAAAGGTAGTGACGTCATGCCGATATGGTGTACGGGCAGACGCGAGTTTTGAAGCAGAAGTGAGGTGATCGTCTGCAAAGGAGATGCGGCCAGTGTTTGAATGTGAGCGGACGTATATGTATTGAGCTCCTGTAGTACACTGTGTTTTTCCTGCATCATTCCATCATCAGGACATCAATATACTTAGTTAAGGTGTCCCTGGTTTATTAGATGCAAGAAATGTATGCCTATTCATACAAAATGTCCAGTGGACTATGAATAATAAAGTTTGTATGATTGCCATTGACCAGTGTTTGATAGTGAACGGACTGGACTACTACTAATTACTGCATTTGAGCTTTTGGCGAGAACTGATTTCATGGAGCTTTGTGTCAAATATTATAAACTGCATATTTGTGAAAGTGTGAAGGAGGTGTTTGTCAGCTCACTGCAGTTATGCTGATTCGTGTTGTGTGACTACCCCTAGAGTCTACTTTGGCCACGGAGACCCTCTCCGGCATATTTATAATAAACGACACGCATCAGTAATTGGTGGCCTCAAGCCTGGATCTGAAATGTATAATTTATGAGTGTCGTTTATTATAAATATGCCGGAGAGGGTCTCCGGTATATTTATAATAAACGACACGCATCAATCATCATTGCCATCATTATCATCATCCTCAATGTCATCATCATCATCATCATCATTATCATCATCATAATTGTCATCATCATCATCATCATCATCATCATCATCATCATCATCATCATCATCATCATCATCATCATCATCATCATCATCATCATCATCATCATCATCATCATCATCATCATCATCATCATCATCATCATCATCATCATCATCATCATCATCATCATCATCATCATCATCATCATCATCATCATCATCATCACCACCATCATCATCATCATCATCATTGTCATCCTCACCATCATTGTCGTCATTATCATCATTGTCGTAATCATCATTGTCATCATTATCATCATCATCTTCATCATTGTCTCATTATTATCATCCTCACTATCTCATCATTTTCAACATCAATATCTCATCATCATTATCATCATCATTATCTCATCATTGATATCATAATCTTTATCTCATCATTGTCATCCCATCATTATCTTATCATTGTCATAATCGTCATCATCTTCATTATCTCATCATAGTCATCATCATCATTATCTCATCATTGTCATTGTCACAGGATGGATTGGGGTGACCCCTTCTTCTTCCTAATCTCTGTTTCACTACGGCAGTAATCGGTACATTTGAGGTAGGATTTTATTGCATGCTTTCATTTGTCGCACTTTCTTTCTTTCTCTGCTAAGTAGCAGATATTTGACTTTGTCAAATCATTTTGACACGCCTTGTTAGTGATAATGCATCGCGTTTGCCAGGGTGCGGCAAAGCTTTGCTAAGATTAGGCCAGGGGGCGCGACAGATAAGAGATTAATCGTGTGTGCGACACATTCTGGACAGCCAAGCATGACATAATCGTTTCCGGTACACCTTGTTACAAATAGATTACTTTCTGATAAAGTAATAATTTGTTACATCTGAAACACAGTTTACAGATGTGTCTGTGAGTTCGTCTGCCAGGCAATCGGATGTTTACAGCCCATTTTCAGAAAAGTAATGTTTGAAATTTTGCACTAGATGAGTCATGCAAAATATTCAAATCAGATTGGCTGATCATTTGAGTTCCATAACAAACAGAGCGGGGTAGGACAGTGAACATAACCTGACGCTTCAGCCAAAGACACCTGACTTGCCAGTAGTTAGACTTCAGAATTTCCATTTATCAGACTGGACACCTTTTATTGGAGTATTCATCAGAACTTACAATTTAGCCAAGAAATTTCTAACATTTTAAATAAAGAAAAACGGAATATCTGAGGAAACTGAAACGGAGTCATAGAGGGAATTATCTTATTAAAGAAACGACACCCCAGACGAGTGTAAGAGGCCGATTCAAGTATCTTTTATTCATCTGAGCAAAACGTCTGTAAGCCAGGATTGGCGTAAGTTGTGATTTTACATTCTATATTTTATTACTAACATGTGAACTAACATATATATGTATATGGCCATGTGAATTTTAATATGTGAAGATCGCTTGTGGATGTCCTAGTTATTTGAGGCTGGCAACCTCAGCATATAGAATGATGATTCACGAACCACCACTGCACGGGATGGTAATTGCTTAATTGCTAGTTTCTTAAAGAGAACTAAACGTATAAAAAGTCCCAGGTTCCATACTGAGCAGGGAGGAAAAGATGAATGAAATGATGTACATTCTTACAGTTAAAAAACCAGTCTAAATGTCGATGTTAACATATGCACTTTAAAAGTAATGGAAGTTTCAAACTTTTCAAATCAGTGTAAACATAAATGAAAATAAATTCAATTTATATTGAGAACACTTTTCAATCAGTGGAAATATAAATATAAACATATTCTATCTGTCCTATTAACCTTTTCATTTAAATGTAATGTAAAGCTAAATGTATCCAGTTTAAATGTAAAGAAAGTTTTATCCCGAGGGATTAAATTTAATTCTCATCGAGGGTAAATTCTGAGATAAATGGGATGGTAGAATAGGAGAAAGGGGACACATAAGTATGTGTCGGGAAACGCAATACTCAGAAGAGCGTTTCGTTTCTATTCTTTATTATAGTTATTGGTGGTACCAGAAGAAAGTACTATCTCTGGAACAGGAAGGTACAAGTGGCCTACGCTTTAAGACGAGGGACCAACTTTGTGGACTCTCTTTGACATTTCAGGGAAACTAGCTACACCCGACAACCTTGACAAGCGACGAGCTTGAGCAGTGTAAAAAAGAACCCACCAGCGGGAGCAGAACAGCTATTGGCAGCTAAGTGCAAAATCTACGCTGCCAAAGTGAAATTTTTTTTCGATCTACTATAAATCAATGATGAAACTTTTCTTCTAAACTATTCAATTATTTTCAAACTGTTAAAACTTAAGGGATTATTAAATATTGTTATTTGTAGTTTTACAAATTTAACTTCGATTTAATCCTTTTAAATGTACTGCATGTTTGTCTCAGTCAATTTACTACACACACTCTAGACATAGCTATACCAGAATAATAAGAATACCACTGAGTAAATCAGAGGTGGGGGCTTAACGAGCTAAAATTAATCATTGCTTAATTCTTCACAAAAGTGGTCGGCAGATTCTAGAATTAACGTGTTCAGCCAAAGCAGCATTGTTTTCGCTATCTGAATATCTTGTGAAGACTCCCTTTGTGATAGAAGTGTCATTACCCTTCTATCTACATCTCTGCCAAGAGTAATCTTGTGCGAAGGTAGACACCTTTGAAGCCCATATTAGATACTCTTCAGTTTTGGCCACTGTTGGACCACTACTGCAAAACAGGGGAAGCAATACCGTCACATCCATAAACGACATCATTAACTCATCATTGTCATCATCATTTTCATCATCACTACTCTCCTTTGCTCTCCTTACACACCACAAAACCCACAACACCAAATGTTACCCCACCAGGAAGCCTGAACCAAGCATTCACCCTGATCTTGCAGCAACGGCGTCAGTGGCTATTGTGCACTAGATTTTTAAATGTTTTTTTAAATTTTCAGCGCATACTTATCACGCTTTTTAACTATCAATATTATTCTTAAACGGTAAAGAAAGGTAAACGGAGAAGAGGAAGGCAAAGAAAATCCTGGGCTGATAACATCAAAGAATGGGCAGGGCACGGTTTTCCCCCACTTGTACGTATTGCTGAGGATAGAGAGCAGTGGAGGACCCTGTCTGCTGATGCTTCTACCATGGCAACCCTACGACCCATGACGGGTTACGGGTTGAGATGATGATTATTCTTAACATCCCATTATAAAACCATATCTCGATGGTTCAAGGGATTTTCTTGTTTCTTTTTTTTTTTTTGCTGATTGTGTCCATGACTCGCTTTCACATCACGGGACTGGCTTTAAATTACACTTAAGAACACTGTTTCTTACTTCCATTTACATTTTCGAAAATTCAAGTTTTCGATTTTGTCTGTTAAGTTTGTTTTTTTTAAAAAAAAATGCTTTGATTTTGTCCGTGTTACTGCTTATTTATTTTTTTCATTTATTTTTTAAATTTATTTAAAAAATTAAACTGTTTCTTACTTCCATTTAATTATTAAGAGTTTCGATAATGATATTGCTTTATAATGCTTAAGTATTTTGTTTTTAAAAAAAAAAAAATCTTTTTTTCCGCATAATTTACAACTTTATCATATTAATATGATTTTATACTACGATTAAATTCACATTTTAAAAACAGACACCATACTATTAATTAAGGATGGATAAATTGCCTAAATATGATGTTGTGAATTAAAGTACAAACTGGTGATAACTCCCAATATTGTAAAAAAACCCCCCCCCCCCTGAAAGCGATAACAGTATACCCCCACGATGAGCCATCCCAAAAATTGAGAAAGCTCACCCACTACACTACAATAGACCACCAGGGATCCATCACAACAAAAAAACCCCCCACCCCCCCCCCCCCCTCCCCCCACCGCCTCCCCCCCCCCCCCCCCCCCCCCCCCCCCACCACAAAACGAACCCAACCCCCCCCACCACCTCCACCCCCCCCCCGCGCCCCACCCCCACTACCCCCCCCCACCACAGCGCCAATGCAGCTGCACAACGAACAACAACACAAGAAATTTTGATAGACCAGGCACAAAATGAGTGACCCAATTTGTTAAAACCATTTCATAAATTAAGTTCGTTAGTTCTATTGACAATGCGCTCGCCCGGCCGGTAGATGTGTTGCATAAAATACTGTTGATACTCTATTAGCCCATCCCCAATTGAATCTTCTGTTCTTTTTTTTTTTCGCTTGCGGAACGCAAATCTTTATATTAGTTATGCATCTTCCATCTAAAGTTATTAATTTATCAAGCCTTTACAAGAAACTACCAAGGTCTTGTTGTTCTCTTGCATCGGTGATTTCTGTAGGAACTTTTTTATATGATGAGATTGCCAGCCTAATCAATAAATACCCATTTGCTCCCCAAGGAACATAGGCCTTTAACAAACACCATACAAGTTCTCGCGTCGCGTGCCATCACCTCACGCTCTGTCCGCGTCTTTCTCCTGATTTCTTCATGAGCAAAACTGCCTAATACTTAACAGATAAAAACAAAGATATATTATGAACCTAAAGAAACAATTGAAATGGAAAATACGAACAATGCCAAAAACAAACGAAAAAAAATTTCATTAAAAACAAACCAACACATGAAAACTCCCGACAACACAATGATTACAATGAACATAGTCAAAAAATAAACAAAGAAATCCAGCTTTAAATAGCTATAACTAGGTACAATCAATTGTAAACAACATTGTGACGTAAACAAAGACCGAAATTAAAAATAACGTTACATTGACTACTCTAATTATAACCAAAATTACAATGAATAGGGTTGACTCTGCTGAGATTACGGATGAACTGAGGCAAATAAAGCTCTTCTGATGCTATCTCGCTTTCCTCTCATTTCCTTACAAATAAAAGCATTGATTTATACAGAACACATCGTGTTGATAATGGACTATATTCAATTACAGCTTTGTATTTTTTAATCTTAAATTTGAGGGGATGAGTCTGTGAGGCTCAAGTCAATAATGAAAAGTCAATAAAAACACATTTGGCGATTCGAGATATCTGAGTGTTCCGACTTAAATTTCTGCTGATGGGATAGTCATGATCGTTCAGTTATGTTTGCTACAACAAAGACATTGTGGATGAACTTCGCCCTTTTAAAATCTTGCCTTCTTTTATGTTACGGAATATATCATGACCAAAGGAAAGATTCAAGGAAAGAGAGAAAGAAGGTGACAATGAGAGGAGATACTGGACAGTTTGACTTCATGGCATGGAAAGAAGTAAACAGAAATGATAAACAGTTCTGATAAACTGATAAACAGAAAGAAGTCAACAGAAATGGTAAACATTTCTGATAAACTGGTAAACAGAAAGAAGTCAACAGAAATGATAAACAGTTCTGATAAACTGATAAACAGAAAGAAGTCAACAGAAATGATAAACAGTTCTGATAAACAGAAAGAAGTCAACAGAAATGATAAACAGTTCTGATAAACTGATAAACAGAAAGAAGTCAACAGAAATGATAAACTGATAAACAGAAAGAAGTCAACAGAATTGATAAACAGTTCTGATAAATTGATAAACAGAAAGAATTCAACAGAATTTATAAAGAGTTCTGATAAATTGATAAACAGAAAGAAGTCAACAGAATTGATAAACATTGCTGGTAAATTGATAAAGAGAAAGAAGTCAACAGAATTGATAAACAGTTCTGATAAATTGATAAACAGAAAGAAGTCAGCAGAAATGATAAACAGTTCTGATAAACTGATAAACAGAAAGAAGTCAACAGAAAGAAGTCAACAGAATTGATAAACAGTTCTGATAAACAGAAAGAAGTCAACAGAAATGATAAACATTTTTGATAAACTGATAAACAGAAAGAAGTCAACAGAAATGATAAACACTTCTCATAAACTGATAAACAGAAAGAAGTCAACAGAAATGATAAACAATTCTGATAAACATAAAGAAGTCAACAGAAATGATAAACAGTTCTGATAAACTGATAAACAGAAAGAAGTCAGCAGAATTGATAAAAAGTTCTGATAAACTGATAAACAGAAAGAAGTCAGCAGAATTGATAAAAAGTTCTGATAAACTGATAAACAGAAAGAAGTCAACAGAATTGATAAACTGATAAACCGATAAACAGAAAGAAGTCAACAGAATTGATAAACAGTTCTGATAAATTGATAAACAGAAAGAAGTCAACCGAATTGATAAACAATGCTGAAAAATTGAGAAAGAGAAAGAAGTCAACATAATTGATAAACAGTTCTGATAAATTGATAAACAGAAAGAAGTCAGCAGAATTGATAAACAGTACTGATAAATTGATAAACAGAAAGAACTCAACAGAAATTATAAACACTTCTGATAAACTGATATGCATATACTGATGGTTCAGCAAAAAATGTAGTTGAAAATGGGGGTGCCGGCATCCTCATAAAATTAAAGAATAGAATTCACTCAATGGCAATTGCCACTGGCAAATACTGCAATAACTTCAGTGCTGAAGCAGAAGCCCTGAAACAGGCAGCTGAAACTCTTATTGAATGCAAAGCACAGCAGAAAAACAGATAGTAATCTTTACAGATGCCCTCTCAGTAATATCAGCGCTGAAGAGCCACCAAACTAAAGGATTGAAAGATCTGATAATCTCCCTTGAAAGACTGGCCAAATGCTTCAACAAGTGCACTATCCAGTGGATACCAGCCCATTTCAACATACCAGGAAATGAGGAGTCAGACAGACTTGCTAAGGAAGGAGGTGCCTTACAACAAAATGATATAGAGACAACTTACGCAACGGCAAAGACTACTATAAAGACTACATTCAAGTCCAAATGAGAAAGAGAGCACCCGGGCCATTTGAAAAATGATGCATATCATCAACTATCCAGGAAAGAACAGGTCATCATTTTTCGGCTACGCACTGGACACAACAGATTGAGATACCATCTGTACCACAAATACAAAATTGGTGCAACAGATCTCTGCACCTGCGGTACCAGCCCGATGACGGTCGAACACCTACTGCAGTACTGCCCAACCTACAGTAATGAACGGAGTAGCATATGGCAACAACCCACTTCTGTCAACGAAAAACTGTTTGGAGATGTCGGGAACCTTGAGTTGACTACTGCCTTTATTAGAGTCATAAATGTGGAAGTCTGAAAACGAACGAGGAAGAAGAAGAAGAATAAATTGATAAACAGAAAGAAGTCAGCAGAATTGATAAACAGTACTGATAAATTGATAAACAGAAAGAACTCAACAGAATACGGTATTGATAAACAGAATTGAGATACAGAAAGAACTCAACAGAACTGATAAACTTCTTCTTCTTCGTACACTGTCAGACGTCAACTTGAATATGTTCAAAGAAAGTAGTAGTCAGCTAGAGGCTATTTTTATCTCCGCAGAGCTTTTCCAGGAATGGTACTGGTGATGGCTACAGTTCGGTTTCTCTGTTCCTTATATGTTGGGGCATCTTTGAAGCAGATGTTCAGCAGTAATGTTATCGGCGCCACAGTTACACTCATCGGAGCCTCCTATCTTTAGCTTGTTGAGTAGGTAGTACCTCAATATGTTGTGGCCTGTGCGGAGTCTGAAGATTATCACTGTCTGTCAGCTTCTTCATTGCTGGAGGTGTTGCAATTACTGCCAGAGCATCTGTAAAGAAAGCAGCTTGTCTCTCCGTGCTTTCCTCCGAATTTATTTATTTTAATAATTGTAAGAGGACGCAGTTCTTTTTTATGCACGACGTGTCGGCCAGGCCGTTTCTTCACGATTTATACAGTATATATGCGCATCTTCTCATTGGGCTTCTTGCAATGTAGCTAGATCTTCTACTTCTGAAGATATGTAATGGTGACAGATTTAACTGCATTAGGTAACATGTGTGTTACCGGGGCTCAAACGGATAGCAAAGAATAGTGACACTATTCCCTACCCTGCAAGTCGTAAAAAGCGACTAAGGAGGGTTGGGCTTGGGGATAGTCACCAGTAAAAAAAATGTTAAAACATCAAAATTTCAACAAACAATGGACAGGTCAACTTAGCAAAATAAAACTCAGCCATCCAAGACAGGTGAAGGTTTTCTGACAGGGAGGCGCATGACGCAACACAGAGAAAGCCGGAAGAAATCTGTGTTGTTGACTAACAATCTGTCTTTTAGGAGAACCTCCAGATTTGGCATCTGGAATGTTTGGACTTTGAACGAACAAGGTAAGACGGTACAGATGGCAGCATAAATGAGGAATTATATAACAACTTACTTACTTAGTCGTTCCTCTTCTACCGTGAGGTGTAGAGGTTTGGAAGAGAGAGCGCCATACTATCCTATCGGCTGTTTTCCTATTGGCCTGGTTCCATTCTAGTCCTCGGTCCTTCAAAGATTGTCTAATGTTGTCCTCCCAGCGGACTCTGGGTCATCCTAGAGGTCTGGATCCCTGGTTCTTAGTTTCCCATGCTTGTCGTGGCAGCCAATCTTCTCCCATTCGGCAGACATGGCCAAACCATCTTAGTTGGGACTGTTCTACTTGGGTCTGCAGGCGTTGGGTTTTTAGGCCTTGACGTATCGTCTTGGTTGCGGACCATGTCTCTTCTTGTTATGTCAACCACCTTCCTCAGATACCTCATTTCTGAGGTTTAATTATACGGCAACAAAAACAACAACCTAAGAGCTACATACTTTCATAAATAGATGCTTGCGTAGAATAGAAGGATTGACGTGGTACAACAAGATCACTCACGTGGAAGTGATGACAAGAGCTAGGCAAGCGCCAGTGGAACAAGAAATGAGAGAACGACGCAGGAGATGGATAGGACGCACGTTGAGAAAACCTGTTGATAGCCTTACTAGGCAGTCCTCATTCTGGAGTTCTCAGAGTAAGAGAGGTATCGGAAGACCAAGGAGCACGTGGAAAAGAGAACTGGAGTCAGACATAAAGGGGATGAAGAAAACATAGAGAGACGTCCCATAGCTGATGAGAGGAAAGCTTTATATAAATATCTTGAAGAAAGTAGAAAAATAACATGGACAAATCAATCAAAGCAAGTAATTTACATAAGGAGGAACTCAGTTAAGGATTAACAAGAGAAAGACGATATTTTTTTTTATAAATAACTGTAGGATTTCACTCCAAATGCACAGAGATAACTTACAAAAAGTAATAATTATAAATACCTACGCATTTGATGGTACAATGTTATTGGTTGCCATGGAAACCACGGCCATTTTAGATTGTAATCCGATATTTCAACTCACTAAGGCTTTTATGTCAGCGACCCATAGCTTAACTGCTTGCGTCAGGGTCAGCGAACCAGAGCTGACCAAGACCCTACTCCCCCTCCAAGTGGTGGCCCTGAAAACAGGCTGCATCACTGCAGTCTGGCTGAGAGAGTAGGGATCGAAGAGGGAAGGCTAACCCGGTACCAAAAATGCCATGCTGAAAGCGGATGTGTCTGGCCAAAAGGCGCAAATATCGCAGATTTGCTGTAAACGGCGACACAACGTAACAAACGTCCCAAGCAGAAAAAGAAGTTCTTAAAAACAGTAACACATTTTTCAAAATTGTGCACTATCATTTCCGAAAAATCAAAATTTTGGGAAGATATTAGAAATCGGATCTAAAAAAGAAAACAGTTTTATTATCCAATATAAAGTATCTGTTTCTAATATCATAATGAGTGATCAAGAAATAAGCACGTTATTCAAAAATTTGTAACATAAAACATGGTTTTCTTCATAGGACAATGACAATTTGCAAGAACAAAATACACCTTCTTAGAATGTGTTCTGACAAATGATTTTGACATATTTAGATTCTGAAGAATATTAATTATTAAAATACAGACTAACCCCATTTTTCATTTTTTTTTCCTACTTTGAAAATTTTATTAATGCTCTTTAAAAAAAAAATAATAATAAAGTAAGCCTCCTTTTCGCGAGGCGCGCCCCATTCAACTTAGATACTAGGTCCGTTGGTTATATTATGGCACATGACCAAAAATTAAAGACCTAGCGGTCCAGGGATTAAAAATTAAAATGCTCTGCCATCACTTCCCTTAAGTAGGTTCATGACGCTGTGTGGACAAAGCCAAAAGGAGGCTGGATTGTTGGCTCACCGCTTTCTTCTAGAAAAACAAACAGAGCTAGAGAAAGACAGAAGAGGCATGGAGAAAGGAACTTATAACAAGCATGAAAAGGTTAAACAAGAGACAGAACGGATGACACAGGGCAATAAGGCTTGACAGGAATTTGTTGAAGACTTATAATCTTTGGTTTGGTTTGGTTTGGTTTGAAGGACTATCTTCATTGCACACTGACTACTCCATCAGT
The DNA here is from genome assembly GCA_024509875.1 of Oreohelix idahoensis. Lineage (NCBI taxonomy): Eukaryota > Metazoa > Mollusca > Gastropoda > Stylommatophora > Oreohelicidae > Oreohelix > Oreohelix idahoensis. Next base: position 83,963 of record JAMPIV010006334.1, read on the forward strand.
GCTCCGATCTCCTCCCTTAGATCACACAAGGAGGATCTCAGCACAGTGCATGAAATCCGTAGCACCTGCGAGAATCCCAATGTGTGTATATATAGGAGTCATATACATTTTATAAATATTTGTGTGGTGGGTAGTTTCTAATTCGAAGTACTCAAGACCTAATCTTCACACTCACAGTTGAGTGAAAAGGCTCTTGAGTATAAGAGTGAGATCCATCTTTGTTTCATAGATCTGGAAAAGGCGTTTGACAGGGTCCCCTGGAGCAAACTTTGGGACTGTTTGGCAAGGAAGAATATTCCAGCACCTCTGATTCATGCTATACAGATCTTCTACAAGTCTTGCAGAAATTATGTGAGGACAGCAAACCATAAGTCGGAAGAGTTCAGGACCACCACCGGTGTAAGACAAGGTGATATCCTGTCACCTTATCTTTTCATACTCCTCATGGACGATGTCATCAAGGCATGTAAGGAGAGGACAGGAAAGTATTCAGTGGGGTACTGGAAGATGAGACAGGTCTGTATTTCAGAGCTGGCATTTGCTGATGATGTTGCCCTGCTTGCTTAATCAGAGGCACTTCAATCCAACCTGCAAGTCTGGAAGAAAGAGCTGGAGAAGAGAGGGATGATTATAAGCAGCTCGAAAACAAAAAACCATGGTGATATCACGAGAGGAAAGAAGACATCAGATTAAGCTGGGAGAACAGGTCCTGGAACAGGTCGACCACTTTAAATACCTCGGAGCTGTCATAGACTGGAAGGGAGGCATCAAAGAAGAGTTGGCTACCCGAAGAGCAGCAGCTGGGAGACTTTTTCAAGCCATAAATCGAGGATTCCTCAGGAAAAGAGAAGTTGGTAAGAAGACGAAGATGGCTGTATACCGCTCAACCTATGTCCCAGTCTTGACGCATGGATGCGAGTCATGGACAATGACTACAACCCACAAAAGCCAGATCCAAACCTCAGAAATGAGGTATCTGAGGAAGATGGTTGAAGTAACAAGAAGAGACATGGTCCGCAATCAGACGATACGTCAAGGCCTAAAAACCCAATCCCTGCAGACCAAGGTAGAACAGTCCCAACTGAGATGGCTTGGCCATGTCTGCAGAATGGGAGAAGATCGGCTACCACGACAAGCATGGGAAACTAAGAGCCAGGGATCCAGACCTCCAGGACGACCCAGAGTCCGCTGGGAGGACAACATTAGACAATCTTTGAAGGACCGAGGACTAGAATGGAACCAACCCAGGAGGAAGAGATGATAGAATAGTATGGCGCTCTCATTACAAACCTCTACACCTCATGGTAGAAGAGGAACGAATAAGTAAGTAAGTAAGTTTTCTAATTTTTAAATTTTGCCAGGGAAGCGGCCTTGTAGCCCACTCTTTACGATTTCCAGCTGCCGTGAGATTTTAAACGTGCGCAATTTGCACCAGGGACCTCCTTTTTTTTCGCCCTTATCCGAGAAGGCTAGGCATCGGATCTCACTACCCAGGGGACCGGGGGGGGTGGGGGGGGGGAAGGGGGGGGGGGGGATACGACATGATTAGGACCACTAGTTCTGAAAAAAAAAATTCCATAAAATATTTTCCCTTCATCTGGGAATCGAACCTGGTACCTCTAGAATTCGAGGCGGACGCCTTACCTTTTAGCCACTCCAAACCCGAAGAAAGTAGAAAAATAACATGGACAAATCCATCAAAGCAAATGATTTATAATCCTTAAGAAGCTGTAAGGTAATAATCGATGCAGAGCAACTGTTTGTGCCCGATGTTCCACAGGGAGCGGAAAGGAATGATGATGAGTAATAATAATCATCAGTATAAAAATAAAATCCCAGCTTTTTTTTCTGTCAGTAATGCTAAGGGATGCAACTTTGGTTGAAAGTTAGACATTAATTGTATTGTTTCCCTTATTTGTACTCTCCCGAAAATAGTAAAACTTACCAAAGAACAATGCGCAAATGAAGATGTGCACAAAAATATAATTATAGAATGTGTGATCCCTTATACACGTATTGGGATCCTCACTGCTGCTACGTAGTTCGTGTACTGTGGTGATAAACAGTGACTTTTTAAAAATACTTTTGAATAAGTACAATTGCCGTTAGGTATTGATGCTTTTGAATGTAATTCCCGTCTTATGACGGGCTTTTACACTAGTAATAATAATAATAATTGTCCGCTCCGCACCTTACGGAGCATAGGGCCATTATTGTAGCTGATTCCCTTACAGGATGCCTGCACCAGGCATTGACATATTCCTGCAGCACAGTTGACAGTGGCAATTTGTTTTAGATAATGAGGTTGCAGCCCCAAGCTAATCATAATAATAATGGCGACGTGATATTCAAATTTCAACCATTTATCTCCTGTCTGTCTGCGTAGTTGGCTTGAGACGTTTTGATCTGTCTCATTCCGTGACTTATGGTGGCAAATTTTCCCTGTTGTTATCTCCCATTTCGAGTTTTAGACATTAACAATGTTCGACATTCACGGAAATGCGTGGGTATGAAAGTCTTATTCTCAAGCGTCGCTTTGTTTCTATGGAGATTTATGGCTACATCACCAAAAGCGTATGTTGATTTGAAATTAGCCTTTCGTCATGGCTTGCCAAAATAAAACTCAAAAACATATCAGATAACAAGATCTGAAGCTGTTAGAAAAAAAAAAAAAAACAACTTCGGAACTGAGAAATACTGAGACAGACAATAAATCAAATTCTTGTATTCATTCTACAAGAAGATGTGGAATTTTTAAATAGGAGTTTTGCTTCCTTTTGTCGCGGCGTACGCTGATCAACTTAGGCTAATCGTTCGTCGGTTATATTAGGGGGCATATCCTAATATAAAAAAAAAAACCGTTTATTCTTGAAAAAGGATAGCATAGGAGGTTTAACAAGGAAGAAACGAAGAAGACTGCATTACATAAACATTATGTAACACTCTTCAAACCGGAAATATAACACGTCGTGCCCGTCGGTACGATGATCTTTTAAACGAAGAAAGGAATAACCAGATGTGATCCAAATATTTCATCCCTAAAAAAAAATGTAATAAAGGAAAACGATTACTGTCATCCTCTAACTTGGGGAACGAAAGAACGAACGAGTATTCACTTAAAGAGCGTACATAAAATTTGAGGTTAGCCATTTTACATGTCTGCTCTGGAGAAGAGGCATAAGGAAGGACATCATTATCATCATTTTCATGGGTCCATCTTTGATCGTTACATTTTCCTGTACCATCCTTTACTTTTTTCTTCGCCCTCCTTTTTCCTTTTTCTCACCCGCATCTTGACGTTATTTTTGCTTTATCGTTCAAGGTTTTCTTATAATCTTTGTCACTCCTTAACTTTAACTGAATGCATGACTTGTTTTTTAAGTGACATTAGTTTATATTTGTGCAGAGCGAACATACCACATTGACTTTTTGCTTATCGCCAGTTCCAGTTGGGGTAAGAGTCTACACTGAGCGACATTCTTATTGTTAACCCAGACTTTTTATGTGAGAAGATAGAAAACCATTTTGTTCACAGGTTCCAATTTGAATTGGGAGATATGTTGTCAGTTCGCACTTGACGTGACGGAAGATGTCAATCTGGCTAAAGATTAGGACACACACAGTACGATAATAAATGTGATTTTCGGAGCACGGAAAGATACGAAATCGCTTCCGCGCAGACCTTGTTGTAATATAAAATTACAAGGAAATAACATCTGGGAGGAGATTGTAATTTTAAATATGTAAAGTAGTGATTTGTAAACAAGACAGGCGAAACGGAAGAAGTGACACCTTATATGGTCATGGAAGACAGGCAAAAGAAGATTGATAAATGACATGTAAAGACAATATCTGTGTCATGCAGAATGTTCTACAGATGAGGGAGGGAAGTGGGGGGCTTCTGATTGGAGTTTTTTTCAACGAATCCACAAAATGTCGCTTATAATCTTCCAAGCCGTTTGGAAGACTCTGGAGTTTTTTCAACGAAACCACATGTGCGGGTGAGTGAAAATGTCGCTTATAATCTTCAACCGTTTGGAACTGCTTCACTGCGTTTCCATCTCGCCGACAAGATATTTCAGACGCCAGGATGACGAATAGAAACAAGATTCGAACATAAGGACAGTACCACGTATTAGACGATCTTCTGATACTAGACACACAGAAAACTCGACTGTAGTACTAGATACCACGAGTCCTAGGAAGCTACATGCAGAATAACAGTGGATTTATAATTAAAATAATATCCCGACCACCTGTAAGACCGCCATTTTAAAGCCCGACACTATTCGGAAGTTACTCTCTACAAGAAGTCTGTAAAATTAATTCCCAGTAATCGGGGTAAGTTGTAAAATATACATATTTTCGCATTTAACATGTGTAAATTGCTTGTGAATTTACATAATTTACACATTTTACTTCTAAGAGATGGAAAAGCGGCTGGACCAGATGGCATTCCAGCAGAGGCCATCTAAGCAGATATCGACACAGCTACTGAGATGTTATATAAATTACTTGATAAAGTCTGGGAAAAGAAAGAGATACCAGCAGAATGGAAGGAAGGATATCTGGTTAAGTTGCCTAAGAAGAGAAATTTACAAGAGTGCACAAATTATAGAGGAATAATGTTACAATCAGTGCCAGGAAAAATATTAAACAGGATTATCCTCGAGAGAGAGAGAGAGAGAGAGAGTAAACGAGTCCATAGACAGGAAACTGAGAGATTGATGATTGGGAAGCAGGTTTTCGACAAAACAGATCCTGTACAGACCAGATAGCCATTTTGAGAATAATAGTTGAACAAAGTCTGGAATGGAATTCACCACTATACATTGGATTTGTGGACTATGAAAAGGCATTTGACAGTGTAGACAGAGAATCACTTTGGAAATTGATGAGGCATTATGGAGTTCCTTTGAAGATCATTAATTTAATAAAGAAAACATTTGAAAATGTGACATCCAGAGTTCTTCATGAAGGACAGCTTACAGAACCGTTTGGGACAAGAACGGGAGTGCGACAGGGATGCCTCTTGTCTCCATTTCTTTTTCTTGCTAGCAATAGACTGGGTTACGAGAACATCGAAAAAACACACCAGAAATGGAATCCAGTGGACTCTGACTAAGCAGTTGGATGATCTGAATTTTGCTGATGAATTGGCTCTTCTGTCCCATAGCCGTAATCAGATGCAGGACAAATTGAAAGCACTCGATGAGAGGTCACAGCAATTGGGTCTGAAAATACACAGGGAAAAGACAAAAATAATGAGAATAAATGCAGGTAAAGATAATAGGGTTGAACTTAAACACCACTACAATATGTAGAATCGTACACATATCTTGGCAGCAATATAGACAAAGTTGGAAGGACAGACAATGATATCAAAATAAGAATACAGAAAGCAAGAGAAGCTTTCATTGCATTGGGAAATATATGGAGATCAAGAGAAATCGGATCCAACACGAAAATAAGAATCTTCAACTCAAATGTGAAGTCAGTACTATTATATGGCTCTGACACACGGAGAACAACAAAGACAACAACCAAAAAGCTACAGACTTTCATAAATGGGTGATTGCGTAGAATAGAAGGATTAAAAGGGTATGACAAGGTTACCAACGCGGAACTGATGACAAGAACCAGACAAGTGCCAATGGAACAAGAGATGAGAAGAAGACGATGGCGATGGATAGGACACACAATGTGGAAACCTGTTGATAGCATTACAAGGCAGTCCTTATTCTGGAACCCCCAGGGCAAGAGAGGCAGAGGTAGACCAAGAAGTTCATGGAGAGAGAGCTGGAAACAGAGGTGAAAATGATGAGGAGAACGTGGAAAGAACTTAAGATGATGGCACGTGACAGGAAGACTTGGCATGTGTTTGTTGAAGGCCTAAGCTACTTTGGGAGTGGAGGGTTATGAAATTGTTTATGGATGTATAGGTTCACATGAGGCTAGTAATCTCAGCATATAAAATGATTGGATTCATGAACCACCACTGCACAAGCTAGTGACTGCATCGTGCGGGTTTCCTCATAAGGAAACCAAAAGCAGAGGTATCCTCAGGCTGCATGAGGAGCAGGGAGTGGCTGATGATGACACACTGGTGTACACATTTATTATATTATCATTTTATGTTTACGCACATTAATTTTATGTGTATATTCAAACATGTTTAAATCATGCAATTGTCGTTTTCCGCTGTCCAAACTCACTGGGTTTAACATTAATGCACAGGAAGGATAAAGTTTCTGAGGAAGGTGAAGTGGAATAATGGATACGGAAGGCGCCTGATTCTCATGTCAGGAGACCTATACTTAGAAGAGTCATTTGTTTTCTTTCAGTTAATGGTACCAGTTTGTTATACAAATATGTGGTTCTAATTTCCTGCTGTCTACACTGGACGATTACATCAGACGGGTCTTAATGATGCTTGCTTTAACAATTGGAGTGGTTACCCCATGTATTACCGCCAGGGTCGTGATACCGCTATAGAATTTGACGACTGACGGAATAGTCAACAACAGCCTTGGGAACCAGTAGTAACGGAACCCAATACCAACAACAAATCATCATCAACACTTGACTAGTTAAGTATATCAGGCCCAGCTAAATAACTTTTTTAACGATAGCCACTTTAAAATCACTACTACTGATGAAATCACCAGTGCTTCATTCTTTCATAAAAATCTTATTTTAACTTTGTTACCTATAATTGATTATTAAATTTGTTATCTATAAATACAAATTAATAGTTGATTTAATCATTATCGAGTGATTTGCACCCGTATTACTGCGTTAATTTAAATACATAATCATCCACAACTATTAAAGTAATATTTGACTGAATCATTTCAGTTAGGGGCTCAAAATAAAAAAGCGAGAAAATTAATTTTCCTCACAGATAAGAAGATAAAAACTTCATGACAGCTTAGATGATCTCACTTGTAATGCTAACTTTAAAAAAAAATTCATGTGAAGCTCCCAGAAGTAGAAACCTCCTTCTTCTGTTTATATCTCTGCCAAGAGTAATATTGAGCGAAGGCTGATACTTTTGAATACCCTGATCAGTATACTCTAAGTTTGGCCATTGTTTGACGACTTCTGCAGAGCAGTGGAGACAAACACGCGATACAATCATTATCATTGAAACGAGAGCAAAGTATGCTCAGTAAAACATTCTTCTGCCATCAATGAGTGGACTATTTAGACTGAATTTTTCTTTATACAACATTCTTTTACCACCAATGAGTGGAATATTTAGAGTGAATTTTTCTATATACAATATTCTTCTACCACCAATGAGTGGAATATTCAGACTGACTTTCTCAACATATAAGATTCTTCTACCAGTAATGAGTGGAATATTTGGACCGATTTTCTCAACATACAATTTTCTTCTACCACCAGTAAGTTTAATATTTAGACTGAATTTCTCTTTTTACAACAATCTTCTACCACCTATGAATGGAATATTAAGACTGAATTTCTCAACATACAACATTCGTCTACGACCAATGAGTGGAATATTTAGACTGAATCTCTCTATATACAACATTCTTCTACCACCAGTGAGTGGAATATTTAGACTGAATTTCTCTATATACAACATTCTTCTACCACCAGTGAGTGGAGTATAATCCGTACTAATACAACATTCGTCTATCACCAATGAGTGGAATTATTAAAATCACTCATATTAAATACAACATTCATCTACCTTCAGCTGATTTACACTAAATGCAACATTCTTCTACCACCGATGAGTGATACCATTGTCACGGATTGCCTCCCCTGCTTTGTAGTAGTTGTCCAACAGTGACCAAAACTCAAGAGTATCTTATATTGGCTTCCAAGGTATCTACCTGAGCGAAAGATTACTCTTGGCAGAGATGTAGATAGAAGATTAATGACACTTCTACCTTAAGGGAGTTTCACGAGATATTCCAAGAAGTCAAGAACAAAAACTGCTTAGGGCTGAGCAATTTGTTAACTTATTATCTGGTCCGTCGCCATTTGTGAAGGATTTAAGCAATGGTTCTGGAACGTAAAGTCCACAGTTGGTGTAATCCATGAATGCCCTCTTATAAGTAATGGCTATATATATATATATATATATATATATATATATATATATATATATATATATATATATATATATATATATATATATATATATATATATATATATATATATATATATATATATATATATATATATATATATATATATATATATTATTTGATTAAAAGTTTCGCTCATACGTTTGCTTTCATACTTCTAATGACTGAATAAACAACTATTTGTTTAGTTTAAAATAACATACAACAAATTTAATATTCAGTTAGTTCAACACGGTAAAATAAATATGGAAAGATGGAGTGAAATTGTAATTAATTTTTCTTCATTGAGGTTTTGGAAGGGCGTTAATAATGTCCGTATTTTGCTGGTGCCTGTTTACACAAAAGACTTAACTCCATATGAGTCCTGTCTCGGTGGTGTAGTTAGTTCTTCGGTGCTCATGGCCCTTCTCCGCCCAACGGGTGTGATGAAGAGGATTCCCTGCTTTTAGCCTAGAACTCTTCTTCTTTCAGCTTCGTCTGCTAGCTTTTAACCACGAACCCAAAATTGGGAATCTACAACTCTCCTTACACAGCTTTAGGATGGACACAGCTCTGTATTAGAAGCTTCAAATCACTTAGGTCTGGAAATTAGAGTTAATTGCTCTGACGGCTGGTGTTCTGCAAATTCCTGGCCTGGGAAAACTTGTATGACTTGTAATAAAATTCCAAAGATTCTAGTCTTGTATTAAAATTGCGGGTTTACTTGAGAATTCCAAAGTTGCCCAATACTCGATCTGGTACTTGTAGTTGTAGAATTATAAGTCCTATCCTTTTTCCTCTGGCTTTTAGGAGGTGCTTAGTTGACGTTGCAATGCAGTCTGTCTGTGTACTGTGACTCCGAGTTTGTTAGATTATATCTTTCATTTTCCAAGTTCAAATTCAGCTGGGTTTCCGCTGAATGTTCCAATCAAATTCATTGTAGATTCCGGCGAACCAATTGCTCTCTAGAACTAGAGGAGTTGGTTTGTTTATTATTACTCATCCCATGCGTATTTGAAAAATATTAAATTTAATATGCAAGCTTGGCCTTATACAACAGTGATGTCATATCGTTACATAAGACTTCCAGCCACACATCTGTCCATCACAATATTGTGACCATGTGATTCTGGCGTAATGACTCAGGGATGGTCGCTCGCCACATGTGTTTTGCCAGACAAACAAATGTGGTTCAATTCAGCACTCCTGCCCAACATAGCTTGAATAAACAAGCACCATCGCTTGAAAAGATGGTCAGACAGATTATGCGATAAAATGTTATCGCCGGCCGGGTCACCAAACATGGCAGAGCGTAACAACAGTCTGGGAGTGAAGTGTGAAACAACAAGATAAGAATTACTCCCGTAGCAAATACTGCCACAGGGGAGTGGCGTGTTAGAGACATCACCATGCTATGTCCAGCATAAAGAGTAAAATGAATGAAAGGGCAAAATGAAATGCCAAATAACAAGTGAATAATGAAGAAATATGAAGAAAATAAGTTTACTGCCGGAGGGCTGAAGGTGTGTGAGATCACACAAAAGGACAGGGACAAACATTTCGCCACAACCATTGGAATCAAAAATACTAAATTCAACATTTGTTAACCATCAGCATATAGAATTAGTAGAATGACTTAACGCTAAATTACAACATTCATCTACCAATAATGTAAATCCTCATACACTAAAAACAACAGCAACAAATAAACAACTTACCTAACATCAAAACTCTCAAAGTTCGCGACTCTCTGACCCTCTCAGCTTGTAGCCCGTCATCTATGGTCTTAGATCGCCTTCTTGCAGCCTGCTCCACTTCGTGAGAGCTCATTCCGCCTCCCATGTTGACTCAAAATATATGTTTAGGTAAGTGTGGTCTCCCAGTAACCTTCCTTAGTGAGAACCCTTGACAACGTCTACCCAGTGAAGTCTTTGAGAAATTCCACAGTAAAGTCTAATGATGGTGATCCGCAGTAACAACTTTCATATCTGATTTAAAGTAAAGTTGTCTTAATAACATGTCTCTCCAGGTCGCTGTAAAAACTCTTAAGTTTGTTTGCAGGTCACCAGTTAACGTTTCTCTGTCAGTTTCTCTGAACGCTCCTCAGTAATAATTTCGAAAAACTGCTCAAACCTTACACTAACGATCGCTACTCGGAAAGTTATTTCAGGAGCTTTCTCCCTGAAGTACCACACCAACGTCTTTTAGAAATCTTGATGACAAGTGTTACAGGGTGAATTTCTTGTCTTATCACTTCAGTAATGTTTGTAGTAATTTCTTGTCTTATCACTTCAGTAATGGTCGTAGTAATTTCTTGTCTTATCACTTCAGTAATGCCCGTAGTAATTTCAAGTCTTATATCCACAGTTATATCAGCAAGAGTTTCTTGATTATCAATATCTCTTCAGTAACCTCCACTGAGACGTGTTGATTATTAACACTCGCTCTCTGCGCAATCTGTGTAGGAAAAAAATAACAAAATAAAATTGATCAAGCAAAAAAGTAGTTCGCTAAATGTAGTGTATTTATTCACTCAACATAATTCCCTAAGGTGCATAGGCCTTCAGCAAACTTATGCCAAATCTTCCTGTCCCTTGCCATCAGCTCTACGTCTTTACATGATTTCTTCTCCCTTTTATGTCTGTCTCCTGTTCTCTTTTTTACGTGAGGGCGAACAGAGATGAAGACGAATGGCAATGTGACGAAATGGACGTCCTCTATCGATCTTTGGTTCTCTCCGGCAGTATCGGTACATTTGTGGTACTGATTTTTATTATGTGCTGTCAATTATCGCACATTTTTCTTTCTGTCTTTCTTTCTGTCTTTCTTTCTGTCTTTCTTTCTGTCTTTCTTTCTGTCTTTCTTTCTTTCTTTCTTTCTTTCTTTCTTTCTTTCTTTCTTTCTTTCTTTCTTTCTTTCTTTCTTTCTTTCTTTCTTTCTTTCTTTCTTTCTTTCTTTCTTTATTTATTTATTTGTCTGCTAAGTAGCAGATATGTGATTTTATCAAATCACCCTGTAGGTGATAAATATCACATTTGTGACACTCCTTGCAGATATGTCACCGGTTTGTTACCCGGTCATCCCAACCTACGAGGAGCTGAGATAAGATAGTCCACGGCGCGTTTAGATTGAACCGCTGATAAGACAACATTACTGTCTGCGTGACACATGTGGGCAGACAAATGTGATATAATCGCTTCCGGTCCTTGATTAAAAAGTTATCATGGATTTGTTAAATTTTAGAAATTATGAGTCTACAAATGTGTTTGTGAGAGTGTATGCAAGACATCAGATGTCCATATATGGTAATACGTGACATTTACAGGCACGCACCTTATTTCACGTGGGAATATTTTGAAATATCACACCCTATCTGCATGATTTGAAATGATTGGATCTTTCTGATTAGATTCATAACATCTTTGGAGGGAATATAGGCTGACAATTTCACAGTTTTATTTCTCTGTGATTTGCACGCTCGCCAAGATACCAAACGTTCGCCAGAGTGAAGAACTAGATTCATAACTCCTAATTGTTATCCGGACCTTTTATTGGAGAACGAGAAAAGACTTATAAAGCACAAGAAATCTCTTTCACATTTTAATAAGACACATCGGGACTAGGAAATTGAAGAAACGCGGAGTCAGAAGGGGCAATGTATGGTAAAATTAAAAGAAATTCCAGACACGTGTTGTAAGAGAACGATTCGTCTCCTCTATTCATCTGGGCGACAAGTCTGTAGCCAGGATTGGCGTATGTTGGGATTTACATTTCATATTTTATTACTAACATGTGAACTAATATATATATGTAAATATTACCATGTGAATTTTAGTGTGAAACTCTCTATTGGATGTCAAAGTCATTTGAGGCTGGCAATCTCAGCCTATAAAATGATGATTCATGAACCACCACTGCACAGGCTGGTGATTGTTTTATTGATAGTTTTGTAAAGAGAACTAAAAGCATATAGTAGTTCCAGGTTCCCTATGTGACAGGGAGGGAAAGATGAAAAGAAATGATGTACATTCTAAGCAAAAGACTTAAATTTTCAAAGCAGTATAAATGTCCTTATAAACATATTCACTTTAAAATTAATGTGAGTTTTCACGCTTTAAACCACCGAAATGTCTATGTGAAAATATTAATTTTAATCAATAGAAGTTTCAAACTTTTCCACAAGTGTAAATGTAAATGAAACATGAATGAATTTATATTGTGAACACTTTTCAAACAGTGGAGATGTAAATGTAAAACATATTATATCTGTACGTTTAGCCTTTTCATTTAAATGTAATGTAAAGCTAAAGCTATTCAGTTTAAATGTAAAGGAAGTTTTATTCCGAGGGGTTAAAGTTAATTCTCATCGAGGGTAAACTCTGAGTTAAGTGGGATGGTAAAAGAGAAAAGGGGGGACACATAACTATGAGTCGGAGAACGCCATACTCAGAAGAGCGTTCTTTTCTATTCTTCTATCACGGTTATTGGTGGTACCAGCAAAACGTACTATTTATGGAACAAGACGGGATCAGTGGCCCACGCTTTAAGACAAAGGACGCACTGTGTAGACTTTCCTTGAAGTTTCTTGGAGACGAGCTACACCCGACAACCTGGATCAGAGACGAGTGATCAGTGTGAAAAGACAGAACCGTCATTGGCAGCTAAGTTCAAACATATGCTGCCCCCTGAACTTCTTAACCCTTTTCGAAATCCCAAAATACGAGGATGATAGCTTTTCTTTAGCCATAACTATACAAATTATTTTCAAACTGTGAAACCTAAAGTGATTATTAAAAAATTAATTCCACTAATTCCACTGATTAACTCAGCGGTGGGGGCTTAACGAGCTAGAACAACCATTGCTTGAAATCTTCACAAAAGTGGTCGGCAGGTTACAGAATTAACGTGCTCAGCGACAGCCAGCGTTGTTTTCGCTTACCTGAATTTCTTGTGAAGACTCCCATGTGATAGAAGCTTTACTACTCTTCTATCTACATTTCTGCCAAGAGTAATCTTGTGTACAAATAGACTCCATTGAAGCGTATAATAGATACTCTTGAATTTTGGCCATTGTTGGATCAGTACTGCAAAGCAGGGGAGGCAATACCGTCACAGGCAAGTTGATGCGTGTAAGAGATAAGAATTTTGTTTTTGTTTCTGGCGAAGTGTTTGTCTTTCTTTTTAACAACATTCTAGGTTTATTTGGTTTGATTTTAAGGACTATTTTCATTCCACACGGACAACTCCATAAGTGCTCCGATCTCCTCCCTTAGATCACACAAGGAGGATCTCAGCACAGTGCACGAACTCCGTAGCGCCGGCGAAAATCTCAGTGTGTGTATATAGGATTCAAACATTCTATAAATATATTTGGTGGGTAGTTTTCTAATTTTTCCTGGGCAGCAGCGTTATGGCCTACTCTTTACGACTTCCAACTGCCGTGGGATTTTTTTTGCGGAAATTGCACACGGGACCTCTTATTTTTTCGCACTTATCCGAGAAGGCTACGCATCCGATCTCACTCCGATGTTTTCTTGAGTGTCACTGGGTTAAAAATATAAATGCATCTCCCAATGGTGTTGAAGACAGTGACAGACAATCTGGCTCCAGCCATTACTTGTTTAAGAGATAAGAAATTTTAAAAACAAAACACAAAATTACGCTTAAGAAATAGATAAATGATTTAACATTCATAAATAGATGGAGGATGGACAATATCAATCATGACTGACGACACAATAATACACAGATGTCGATAACAGACAAGTTGACAAGCTGAAACACAGAGTGATGGAAAGACAAGAACAAAAAAAAAAAAAAGATATGTGTAAACAGAGAGAAACAAAGATACATAAAATTGGAATGATATGATATAGTCATCATTGTGGAGCTAAATACAAGAACCGGACAAGTATGTTCTTTAGTTAAAAGTTATGAAACTTAGCTCTTTCTTAGTTAACACTTGCACTACGTGCTGTTAAGGGCTCGAAAGCTGAAGTCAATGTCTGTTTTCATTGCACCACAGAACCTGAGAGCGCTGATGATTTTGCGCCACCAACGTTCCAATAATGCAACGTAGGATAGATTAATTATACTTACATACAACATTACGTGTAACAAGGGGCAAGATCCAGTTTTTTTTTAAATTACCAAGGGACACAGTTTACTTTGAACACTATAAAACATGTTTGTATGAATCACATTTGCTTTCTAATTTTTCAGTTCTTTTTGTTTTTTTAATGAAATGAAACTAAGTTTTTGGCTGATGCGCAATGTTTTGCATATGTTTACAAATTAAATACATAATTGTATACATAATCATAAATAAAATAAATTATACAACAAACATTAGTACTATGTAGTGAATATTTATATTATTATGTTTTATCAAGGTGGTAGCTTTTCATAATTGATAAATGATTTATTTTTAACCGGCACAGTGTCGCCAAAGTTGACGCAGTGTTACATCAGTATAATATCTATCTATAGTGCGTTTCACAATGTTTGTCGCTGTTTAATATTCAATATCTCTGCAACCACTTGATCGTAATTGTTGCAACTTTGCATATGACCTAATGATCGCTATGTCCCAAGGGGGACATTTTTTTCCTCGTTAACAAACTTATGGTTTTAAATTTTCATTATTTAAAGTATACAAAATCGACCACCTCCTAGTCCAACCATGTATTGAGAGGGCTTACCCCTTCATATTTGTGAACTATTTCGATTTAACATCTTGGTCTGTAATACAATGGGTATGAAAGTCACGTTCCTTACACTGCATACAATGGCAGTGAAGATGTATAAATATTTCTGCAGAGAATCTAAGCGTGGTAAACTGTATCGGAGTCTCTCAAATCCTGAAAAGAGAACTATTCACGCTTTGGGTTTAAGTAAACGCTCATTTTATCAATTACTCGAATCTAATGGAATTCTCAGTTCAATCAATACCAGGACGCAAGGAAGAAAGGAAGTAGTAGATAGTTTTGACAGGGGTGTGATTAGAAGAGAGATTTGTAGAATGTTTAATTCCAAAGAAACTGTGACACTAAGAAAACTGAAAATTCGGCCGAGAACACACAATGACATTGATGTGTCGAAATCAACATTATGGAGAACTGTTAGAAGCATTGGCTTTAAGTTTAGGAAGTACGCTAGTGGAAGAAACGTCATCTGCGAGAAGCCGCACTTAGTATCTATGAGAATTAAATATTTACGTGAAGTACGGGAAATGCGTAATAAAGATTATGATATTGTGTATGTGGATGACACTTGGATCAATGCTCACCACACAAGGGAAAAGGAATGGCAGTTATCAGATGGAACGATTAAAAGATGTGTACCCAGTGGAAAAGGACAACGTCTGATAATGGCACATGCAGGCAGCAGACATAATGGGCTAGTAAAAAATGCTGAACTTATTTTCACTTCCAATTATACGGACAACCGGGACTATCATACCGAGATGAACGGTAACATATTTAAAGAGTGGATTGAAAATACTCTTCTTCCGTCCCTAGACAGACCATCCTATCTGATAATGGACAACGCATCATACTACAACGCTGTGGCAGAAGAAGACAAAATCCTGACATCTTCGAGTACAAAAGATGCTATAAAGATCTGGCTCAAAAAAGAAGACATTCCATTTAACGAGGGGTTTCTGAAACCTGAATTACTGTCCCTTGTTAAGAAATCACAAAAGACCAAGATCTTCCATATAGACAAGTTGATTCAACTTCATGGTCATACGTGTTTGAGGCTGCCACCTTATCATTCACATTTAAACCCAATTGAACTCGTTTGGGCAAAAGTTAAAGGACAGGTGGCAGCTGAAAATAAAACTTTCAAATTATGCAATATGAAAGAACTAACATATGCCGCCCTCTCGCAGATAGACAAAGATTATTGGTGTAAATATGAAGATCATATCTTAAATGAGGAAAATGACTATAGGAAAAAAGATGGACTGTCGTTCGTTCAGCCGAGAATAGTCATCAATATGTTAGACTCGTCTGACTCGGAATAAGTGTGTAAATACCTTATATGTTTTATATGTTTTCTCCTCCATCTATGTGTATATGTAAACCAATTCATTTCCTTTTTATCTCCGCGATTTCACTTCTATTTTTTTAACATACACAGTACTTTCACCTCTTCATGCATCCATTCACTTTTTAGTATAAAAAGGAACATTTACAACGAATAGGCGTTATTTTTCTCTCAAATATTTCGAAGAAATAAAAAAGGACCTCACGTAGTAATCAGTTAACAAACCCCTCTAACATTCGAATTGTATAGACGCCTATGCCGAAAATACGCAACTTCCTTCATTTACGGTAAATTATTTTCTTCCACACCCGTGTGTTACCGGGGCCCGAAAGGGGAGCAAAGAATAGTAACACTGCACCCTACCACGCATGTCGTAAAAAGCGACTAAGGAGGGTATGGGCATGGGGCTGTTTACCCCATCCCGTAAAAACTTCGCACAGTGGGCTGATCACCTGCTTGCCAATCAATCTGATTACGGAAACAACGATAGATTGTTTGGTCTGTTTTTGTTCCACAAAGACGCCACTAGGCGTGGTGGAAACAGCGATAGATCGATCAATTTGTTGTTGCCCTAAGACGCCACTAGGCGTACTGGCCACATACTGCTTTGCCGGTTGATGGCTAAGGATGGAAGAAGAAGATTTTCTTCCAGGACAAAATAATTACTTCGTTAAAAAAGATCAAAGGAATTAGCCGTTGCAAGAAAAGCACACTACCTACAACATTTAATTATATAAAACCTTTGGGACATTGAAAATATAAGACTACATGCAAAAAATCATGTTTATCAGTGCAAGGAATATGGAGATATTTGAAGTCAATCGTCGATCGACCTTTTTGAAACGCACTATAGTGTGCTACGATGCTGTCGGTAGATCCAAGATGTTACTCTCAGACATCTGGTCCTTGCAACAGTTTATAATCTATTCTTTAGATGCCCATAAGATCTGTGAAAGTGTTCTGTAACACCACACAATGTAGGCTCAAGTTTGTCCTAGTATCTACCTTCGTTTATTTATTGTCCACGATCTGCTTCCACATAACACACGCCCTTTAAAAATATAATCAGTTAACCCTTCTACACTGACAACCTTCTCCCAGCCTTGATAAAGTCAGTGTACGTTAAGAGATAATGTCACATATAATGCCATCGCTAAAAGACACGGCACGAGTTATCATATTTTTTTTCTGTCTTTCTGTGATCTGTCATATTCACATTCTACAGAACCAACACTAAAGAATTGTAACATTCATTTGTCCACCCTATAGTATTGTATTACATGTGCTTTTACTGCAGTAGTTTAAGTAACAATGTGTAGGATCACAGACTCTACACTGTCTAGAATAAAATATAGTTTGCTCACACATAACCGTTTAGATAATATTTAAACAATAACACTAACTCCATTCACTCCATATAAAATAATTGTTATATACTCTACATCATCGTCATCATTTTTTGAGCTTTCTATGAAGCATGGATTAACCACTACAACAAGTCCCACATGAAGCCTTCACGAAGTCGCCACTACAACAAGTCACACAGGAAGCCTCCACGAAGTCTCCACTACAACAAGTCACACAGGAAGCCTGCACGAAGTCATCACTACAACAAGTCCCACAAAAAGCCTGCACGAAGTCACCACTACAATAAGTCCCACAGGAAGCCTGCACGAAGTCACCACTACAACAAGTCCCACATGAAGCCTTCACGAAGTCACCACTACAACAAGTCACACAGGAAGCCTGCACGAAGTCATCACTACAACAAGTCCCACATGAAGCCTGTACGAAGTCACCACTTCAACAAGTCCCACATGACGCCTTCAGGAAGTCACCACTACAATAAGTCCCACAGGAAGCCTGCACGAAGTCACCACTACAACAAGTCCCACATGAAGCCTTCACGAAGTCACCACTACAACAAGTCACACAGGAAGCCTGCACGAAGTCATCACTACAACAAGTCCCACATGACGCCTTCAGGAAGTCACAACTACAACAAGTCACACAGGAAGCCTGCACGAAGTCACCACTACAACAAGTCCCACATGAAGCCTGCACGAAGTCACCACTACAACAAGTCACACAAAAAGCCTGCACGAAGTCACCACTACAATAAGTCCCACAGGAAGCCTGCACGAAGTCACCACTACAACAAGTCACACATGAAGCCTTCACGAAGTCACCACTACAACAAGTCCCACAGGAAGCCTGCCGGAAGCCACCACTAAAACAAGTCACACAGGAAGCCTGCACGAAACAGTAACAAACTCTAGCAGCAGTGGTCCTTGTAGAAATGTGTTTTACATAATGAGGTTACGACTACCATTCACGACATGGTACTAGTGACCTTCAAACGACAGGCTCTCTAGATTATTGCTAACAAATACGGGAACTATACGAAATGCTCTCTAGATTATTGCTAACAAATACGGGAACTTTACGAAATGCTCTCTAGATTATTGCTAACAAATACGGGAACTATACGACAGGCTCTGTAGATTATTGCTAACAAATACGGGAACTATACGACATGCTCTCTAGATTATTGCTAACAAATACGGGAACTATACGACAGGCTCTCTAGATTATTGCTAACAAATACGGGAACTATACGACATGCTCTCTAGATTATTGCTAACAAATACGGGAACTATACGACATGCTCTCTAGATTATTGCTAACAAATACGGAGTCCACACAAGACATGTGATTACTGTAAAGTCACTTGTTATTGTTAATTTTGTTAGTTCTTCATGTTATCCAATTACTTTATATGAAACAAACGTCACAATACAGCAGAATTACCTGTTATTTTATGACATAAAATGATGTGTCACATT
This sequence comes from Oreohelix idahoensis, assembly GCA_024509875.1. NCBI lineage: Eukaryota > Metazoa > Mollusca > Gastropoda > Stylommatophora > Oreohelicidae > Oreohelix > Oreohelix idahoensis. The sequence continues at coordinate 102,964 of JAMPIV010006334.1, forward strand.
AACACGGCAGCGCAAGGGGAGATCACGTGACAGCGTGGCGTGCAATAACACTAGTCAACAACCAAAATGTACCAGAAATGAAAATAGCTGATCTTAACTAATCTTGGTGTGCTGAAAACGAAAATGACATTAAAAAATGTTGATTGGCTCTAGTTTTCAAGATATATGCTACTAGTTTATTTAATTACGGTCAATTTATGTATATGACGCAACTGTTGTGGGCGATTGCATAATTTTTTCTAATGACCAATAAAAATGTAACTAGAAGTTGATGATGCAATCCTACCTATGATATACCTTTGTGTATAAATATCTTATCTCTGATAAAATTTTGCCATTAGTTAGTGCATTTGTCCTTATCAACAGTATCGCAGTTAGAAATGCCTAGGACATGTGTGAACAGAGCTAATAATTTCTGTTATATATGTGGTGAGGTGACATTTTCTATCACAAAAACGAAATATAACTAAAGTGATTAAGAAATCGTACAGTTTGTATTTTGGCTGCAGAATAGGAGATCAAGATAAGAGCTGGGCGCCACACGTATGCTGCAATACATGTGCAGCACATCTTAAACTGTGGTTGACTGGCAAAAGGCAAGCTATGCCTTTTGCAGTCCCAATGATTTGGAGAGAGCCCACTGATCATCTCAACAACTGTTACTTTTGCATGGTCCCTCCAATTGGGAAAGGCATATCAAAGAAGAAAAAATGGACTCTGGAATATCCAAACATCCCCTCTGCAATACGTCCGGTACCACATGGCGATGACCTACCAGTTCCTAAAGTGCCAGAATCATTTTCAGCTGCTTCCACTGATGAAGAAGAGGACATTGGTGGTCCTGAACCATCAACCTCAGGCGACCCAGATTTTGAGCAAACTACATCCACTAAACCACACTTAATAACCCAAGGTGAACTGAATGATCTTGTAAGAGATCAGAATTTACCGAAGAACAAGGCGGAGCTTTTGGGTTCCAGATTGCCACAGTGGAATCTCCTGGCAGAAGATGTTACAATTGCTGTGTATAGGAACCGCCAGAAGCCGCTTATTACATTCTTTTTCAAAGAGGGTGACCTTTCTGCGTGCCACAACATTTCTGGTTTAATGGCAGCCCTCAAAATCAATTACATACCGGAAGAGTGGAGGCTTTTCATTGATTCATCCAAGACGAGTCTTAAAGCTGTTTTGTTGAATAATGGTAATGTGTTATCGTCAATTACAGTTGGTCACGCAGTTCATATGAAAGAAACTTATGAAAACATTAAGCAGCTTTTGAAGTGTATAAACTACGATCATCATCATTGGTCACTTTGCGGTGACTTAAACGTGGTCGCTCTTTTGCTTGGACTGCAGGGTGGATACACCAAGTACTGTTGCTTTCTCTGTGAGTGGGATAGCCGTGCACGAAGTGACCATTACATCAGAAGACATGAGCCAATCAGGCAGTCATTGCAGCCTGGCAGTAAGAACGTTGAGAACCCAGCACTTGTCCACACCAGCAAGATTTTGTTGCCACCCTTGCACATTATGCTGGGTCTCATGAAAAACTTTGTCAAGGCAATGGAGAAAACAGATGAGGCTTTTAAATACCTCATCAGAAAATTTCCAAGACTGAGTGAAGCTAAAATAAGAGAGGGAGTATTTATTCTTCCGCACATTCGTAAACATATTCATCCTGACGAATTGCTTTGCGTGTTGCATGGCAAGGAAAAAGCAGCATGGCTAGCATTTAAGTCAGTGGTGGAAAATTTTCTTGGAAACAACAAATCTGATAATTGTTACGGTATATGATATTAACGCCGTCTGCTAAAGGTTATCAGACGTGCAATTGTAAAGGTTAAGGCATTTAATATATTGCGATAGATGTTTCAATTATTGAACGCTCCATACACGATCGATTATGACGTGTATAGCGTTGTTTGGGTCACAGTTGGTAACTAAGAAACGCTACCCTTTGTTACTTGACCGCCAAGCTGAATAGCTGCGTTTTTCTAACCTTCCAATTCAATGGCATGATATAGCCATATATATGCATATTTTGATGGATCAGAGTCAGTCCTAGAACTCTATATGAGAGGAAAATTTATGGAGGTTAGTAATTAACTAGAATCCTCAGAAGGATGAGAATAATCGTCAAATTCATATGAAATATTCAGACTCGCAGTCTCACTGTCGGCAGGTAGCCATGTCTATCTGCTCGTGCATATAGCTGTGATGTTCTGACGACAATACTGCATTGTATCCTTAAACGGACATTGACACATAACCAGCAGTCTACGTTATTGATTAATTTATGCATGACTTATATGGACTGATGCTCTACTCCTATTTGAAATGATCATCCTGTGTGTACAACTGTGAATTAAATGTATGGACTCAATGAAATGACTTATCAAATCAATCGTATTCCAAGGTTCAAGTATTGTTCGGAATCTTCCACCCCCGCATTCGCTTAATCTTCCATCGAAGGCACGATGCACTATCACTGAATGAAAAAACTAACATATCAAAGAAAAAACAATGGCCAGAAATTTATAATTGTTTTATTCACATCACATGGAACATTGTTCAGAGCAAGCCACCATGTAACAGTGGTGCCCGGTATGTGGGAACGAAAAACAACCAAAAACCAAAAAAAATTTTTCATGACTTTCGAATGAAATATTTACGATCAAGTTTCGATCACATGACCATTACGAAGCTGACGTGACGCACGTGATCATGAATAGCAACATGACGTCACTGTTGCATTGTCGCAGTGAAGAAGACATCTTTTCAACGCCTCTCTAGTTCGCTTCAAATTGATCAAGATGCACAAGATGGACTACCGTTGCCTGCCCATCAGGAGCAGACAGTCAAAGGCACAGGCCTAGCTGTTGACGACCTCTAGCACTGATCTAAGCAACGGAAAAGATAAGTCTAGGTGTTTAACTGTTGTTATTGCAAACAGTGCTAACTGAGTCCATGCCCTCTGCCTACATCGGCATGTTTTTACCTATGTTTAATGTACTTTTTGTTGTCTTAATGTGTTGTTAATTCGTGGGAGGTAGGGAGGATGAACCGAAATTAGATTCTGTGGCTCTCACGATGCCTGAATTGATTTCGGTCGTTTCTTAAGGCAGTTAAACGATTGCACTTTTGGAAGCCCCATTGAGGTTTGCCATTGGACTATCTGTCCAAATCTGCTGTCGTTTGACGATTTGTGTTAGCTGTACCGTTCCGTAGATAACTGGTGTATTTTATTCGTACTCAGTTAACAATTTTATTCAGTTCTGTATCATGTTCGTTAACTATTTCGTCCAGACTACTCTCACTATAATTTATTTTATGATTGTTAAATGTTCGTCCGTTATGAGTCCTATGACGTCATTACTTTTTGCAGTCAATTTTTTTTCTTGTGTTCTGTCATAGATTGAGTTCAATCTCGCCTCAGGTCAATCCGTGACCTTCCTTCTTGGCTTGTAACACTTCCGCTTGTTTTATTTAGTTCATAAATTCATTTTTAATTGTGAAAATGTCTTGTTTGCGTCTTAACATTGTTTGTACCTTTTAGTTGCATCATTGTTTTGTTTGTCCTCATAATGTGGTGAAGTGGGATGTTATAAATACTTATAGGGAACTTAGTGTACTGACTGAGATCAGCTGTGAAGGTATCTATATCTATTAAGAGTAGTGTATTATAGATAACCTTACTTGCTACCACATATCTTTATATCTCAGTCAGAATTATTCTGGAATAGTGTGATGCTACGTTATGTGTCTAGGGTATGTGTATGATGAAGTGTAAGTCACAACAACAGACAGATAAACAATTTAATTTAATCCACTACTCTTGACAACACTGTGACACTCACATACATATAACACTCTACAAAGATATCTTAAAAGAGTCACTGATAAACTTTCAAATAACAATATGTATTCATTACTGGCATGAATGAATATGTGTCCTGATTCAACTACAAGGGAACCAGGAATCACAATCAATTTAAATTACAAGTTATGTACAGAATGTATTTAATATGAATATTGTAGTGACATATATTATTACAAATGTTCTATGTGTGTCAGTTGTGTAGTAGTAAAATGAGGTAATACTGGTTTTGTTTTGTTCAAGCTCTGTTGGTATTTGTCATCATGACTTCAATAGTTTGTCTTTTGGGACTAGTATTGGAGATGTTCTCAGTTCCTGATATTAAGACAATTAAATTCCCCTCTGAATGTTATTTTTATAAAGTCATTTCAAGATGAGGGGACATAATGTTGAGCTCACTGGCCAAGTTAGCTTATCTGGCGTGATGGCGGCAGGAAAGGACTCCTCTGCTCGAATTCTCCTCTGGGCTCAGGAGACACCTCACTGATAGCTAAAAGACCAAGGAGTATGCTGTCCGACTCTGGATTCAGCAAAGCTCTGACCAGGTGCTGCTCAGTACCATCAAGACCACTGTCCCTGAAATCAAGAAGGATGTACCTTCTACTTCATAACTAACTTAAACTCTCTTGTTACATTTATCACAACACAGCACAAACATTGAGTTCAGAGCATTAGGCCAACTGTCAGCTTCATCTGAAATACTTTATACCAGCATTACCATCCTTAATGGTCACTACGCCTCTGCACTTCCAGCATTATTTCTGTCTAATCAATCATCCAGGTGTCAGTGTACTGTTTGGCCATTCCATGCCGTTTTACTTCTCTCCGACACCCTCTGTTCAGGCTGGAGCATTACAGGCTTTACCTCACGTTGGCCACTGAACTACACATATATATACAGGCATAAATCAACAATTCACATTCAATTTTCATTAAAAGATATTGAATGGTTCAAGCTTACCACAATTCATACGAATAAACACAGATACGTTGATTAGCAATGAATTCTGGCACAAACTGGCACAAATTTCCATCTGCCTATGTTCCAGGCTTTTATTTAACACAATTATGAGCTGGCTTCAACGCACTGTTGCTTTATCAAGATTATTTGCACTAGTGGTCTCGAACTAACGCTCCTAAGTGAGTATATCAGCGAGTCTAGCCAATGAGGCCACGTTTCGACAAGTGTTTGAAAAAATGTTACCTTTTCCCGTCTCCCCTAACAACGAAAGATAGTATTTATAGCCCGACCAATCGTGGTTAGGCTTTCATTTGTTGCGCTCCAATCAATTTGGAGTTTACATGGTAGGCTATTTACGTAACGTAAGGTTTTTTCAAACACGTTATAAAAAAAATTTTATGAGCAGAAATGATTTTATGCTGTCAGGCACCCCCAATATTTTATTTTGGGTATAATTTATTAATTCCTGGACTATTTGTGTAACGTTTTACATATTATTTGTCAGCAAGCCCTAAGGAACCCAAAAATACAAATTTAAAGGAGCTACGTGGCTGCATTCAAAATATGCAATTTCTTCTACCTCCTGTTTCGAAGATGTGCTGTCTGGGTACTGTTATGTTCTCAACCGTAAACCCATCTAATGTTATCTTTTCTAATAAGAGTTTTTTATATGATTTATAAACCTAACTCTGGGAAAGGGTAGTGTATTTTATCACTGTCCGTCTGAAAAAAAAAGTTAGTGCTTGTAGCCTAACACGCGTGATAGTAGTAATTGTGTATCGCGCGACGCGTGTTTAATGTTCGGCTTTCTGCCTCTCCCTTCTCGCTATCCTTTTGTCCATCTGTTCGTTCGTTTTGGTAACGTAATGTAGAAAAAGACATGAATGGAATTTAAAATTTAGGTCATTACGCAGTCTGCCTCTTAATGTTTTTCCAAGAAATACAGCACACGTTTCATTGAAGAAGGCGGGTAATAATACAGTAAGCTTTTATATCAACGTGAAAGCGTTACAATTTGCAGACGAAGCAGAAAACAAGGGGGATTTCGAGTACATTCTTTGTGACAGCACTGTTATGTTATCATTGCTCTTCTCTTTATTAATTTTATTTGTTAGGCTTCATATTTACCTAATAATTTATATATGTGGATTAGAATATTTCATGACACCTCCCCTCTTAAAACAGACATTATATGTCAGTCCTTTATTCTATATACACATAGAGAAATTTATTATTATTTCTGGGGTTTACGGTGATTCTCATCACACGGATGGCGGCTTAAAAAATCCGCTCCCAAATTGGTTTTTCCAGATATCTACTCAATGCTAAAATTATATGGAGCCAGAAGCAAAGACCATCGGAGTAACCTAGAGTTCTCATGCTTAGCCTGTGCTAAAAACGATAAAGGTTTGTGATCTGTTTGCAACTTAAATGCCTTCCCATATAGATAAATATTGAATTTCTTTATTGCCCATATTACTGCAAGACATTCTTTTTCGCTAGTTGAGTAGTTGATTTCAGCTTTATTCAACTTTCTGCTAGCATATGCCACTGGGCTTAATTCCCCATCCAATGCATCTGATTTCTGTAGTAGAGTTGCACCTAGCCCAATATTACTTGCATCCGTCCTTACTATGAATTCTTGACTTAAGTCAGGTAATTTCAAAATGGGTTTACTTGTGAGCTTTTCCTTCAATTCTTGGTAAGTCATTTCACATTGTGGTGTCCATGTAATGCGATCTGGATGTCCTTTACGTGTCAATTCAGTTAACGGTGCACATATGGAATTAAAGTTTTTGATATACTTCTGGTAGAAACCACATAATGAGACAAAGGATCTCACGTCCTTCTTGGTTTGTGGTCTCGGGGCTTTATGTAGTTTCTCTAAATTCTTTGGGTCAGGGGTCATGTTTCCCTGATAAACTGTGTGTCCCAAAAATTCCAATTCTTTACATCCAACGCAACATTTGGTTGGTCGGGCTGTTAAATTTGCCTCCCTAAGTCGATTAAACAGCATGTTCAGAGAGTCAATGTGTTCCTCAAATGTTTCTCTTGCTATAAGGATATCATCCATAAAATTTGTTATACAGGGATTATTCAGAGGATCCAATAATTTTCTCATCATTCTAGAGAAGACACTAGGCGCATTCTTCAATCCAAATGGCAATCTCTTAAACTCATAGTGTCCTTCTGAGGTACTAAAAGCTAGGTATGGTCTAACCTCAGGCTTTACTGGAATCTGATAGTATCCTTTACTCAGATCCACTTTTGAGAAATATTTAGCTTTATTTAGTCTGGCAAACAGCTGATTTGTATCCGGCAATGGATCCACCTGTCCTTCTGTAATAGCATTCAGTCTCCTGTAATCTATACAGAGTCTATGTTCTCCAGAGGGCTTCCTTAAGAGTACCACCCCGGAACTATACGAAGACTCACTGTGCGAAATAATTCCTTCCTTCAATAGATAGTCTATCTCTTCCTTCAAAGCTTTTTCCTTAGCAAAACGGAATCGAATATGGTTTCATACAGACAGGTGTGGAGTCTATGAGTTTCATATCATATTCCAATAGGTTTGTATGCCCTGGTCGGTCTTTTAACACCTCTGCATGATTATTTAGAACCTGTTGCACTCTCTCTTTCTGAGTTTTCGTTAAATGTGTACTGATTTTCACCTGTGCTGCTGTCTCACAGGGGTGTAATGGATATTCAAATGATGTAAGTGGTTCCTTTTTCATCTCCATGGCGATGGACAAGGTCAACAAGTGTGTCTCTTCCTGATGTTCTCTTTCCAAATATTTCTTCAGGAGATTCACATGATAGATTTTTTCTTTCCCCTTCTTATCTATCTTATAATTTGTTCTAGACACCTTCTCTAGAACTGTATATGGACCCTGCCATCCAATTTGTAACTTATTCTGACTCCCGGGCAAAAGAAGCAGTACTTTCTCTCCCACAGCCAAATTTCTGTCTTTCGCCTTCCTGTTATAATAGGCAGCATGTTTCTTCCTGGCTTGTTTCAAATTTTCATTGGCAAGTTTCCAGCCAGTTTTCAACCGAGTGGTCAGCTCATTCACATACTGGTATGAAGATGTAATGTTTTCCTCTGCCTTTTCATCAGTCCACGTTCTTAACAAAGCTACATATGGACCTTTAATTGTGTGGACCTATTTGTCCATGCACCGGTATGGTCTCTTCCACTCGAAGCTTTATAGTGATGATTTTTCATCCCAGAATTATCATTCACAAAACGACCGCTACCAATTTTTCTTTTGGGGCTTTCTCCCCACTTAAAATTCTTGATGAGAGATTTCCTCCCTACATCATCTTCCTCCAGTTTGTTTAAGTCCGATTGAGGGATTGTCGGCTTATCCTGGGGTAAGACATCTTTTTGCACTCTCCGCATAGTGGCCATTGTAAAACAGTTAAGTGAAGCTTGTCCGTGAAAAGGGGCTTCCCATTCCATTTGGTCCACTTTATCAAATCTATTTTTCCTTTTATTGTCAGGCCTGATTTTGCCCCATGGCGTGTCCAGGTCCTGATCCATGTTCCCACTTGTGGGTGTTCCCTCATGTGCTATGCTACACCTTTCTACAAAATTCTCAATGTCCCATCTTGCTTTGGGCCAATAATAATTGTGAGCCACCTTTTGAATGATGGTACCTATTTTCTCATGGTCTCCATCTGGTTTCACATGTAGGCTCCTTATTAAGTCTGTCCTGTATCTTTTTGGAAGAACCAGCTGTCCGTGACCATTGGATCTAGCTCCAGTCTTCCTATACATCAACTTGTTTTTCATGTAAAAGTCTCCCTTGCCTGGAGTTGTATGACAAGTTGACAATTTTCTGAAACAAGGCTTGAGTGTTTTATCCCCAGCCTGTGCCTTCCTCATCTCTTCTGGAGTGGTATCTAACATAATATCCTCCTCCTGTCTTGAGGTCGACCTGACCTGAAGGGTTGCCATATACACAGGTTTCCTTCTGCAACGGTCAGTGTCATGATTGTCCATCTGACAATTCTTACACCACCTTTTTCCTTGGTTGAAAGATTTTCTTTCATTATATTTCCTTTCATCGAATTGTGGGAATTTATTTTTATTGTCATACCGTGGCCTATCAAATTGGTGCTTACCTTTATTTTGATCCCTAGGATCAAATTTATTAAAGTTCTGTGGTGCCCTAAAGTTATCCACCTGTTTCTTTTTATTACCTGTTACCTCTGCTTGAGCTGCTTGATACCTTTCAGCAACATTTAGCAACTCACCCAGCCTCTCTGCACCTTGTTCCATGAGAAACTTTCTCAGGTCTGGAGCCATGGACTCTCTTAGTTGCTCTATAAGGACCATTTCCTTAAGATCTTGGGTTTTCCCCAGAGAAGTCCATTTCTCCAAGTATGTCTCGATTCGTGCAGAGAACTGGTGATAGGTTTCACCTGACAGTAGTTTAGCATTCCTAAATTTTTTCCTGTAAAACTCTGCATTCTTTTCATACCTTAACAAAAGAGCCTGCTTTAGCATGTCATAATTTTCCTGATCACCTCTGCTCATTTTTGCAAAAACTTCATAAGCTGCCCCACGAAGTCCCTGAGATAACTTTAAGCTCCACCTTTCTCTCTCTAACCCATACGTGGTAGCTAATAGTTCGTACCTATTTATATAGCTCTCAATATCATCGTCTTTCTCAACAAAATGATCTAAATGAAAATTCATAGCTGAGGTTGAGGCTCCTTGAGTAACCGTAGCATCAGAGGCAAAGGGACTGGCACCATTTTCAGGAGCATGGCCTTGAAACTCAAACTCCCTTAGTCGTAACTCATGTTCCCTTTGTAATCTTTTATCTTCTGCTTCCCTTTCTGCAGCTAATCTCCTCTCTTCCCTTTCTGCAGCTAATTTCTTCTCTTCTCTTTCTGCAGCAAATAATCTTTTTGTCTTCCTCTTTTCTGCCTCCAATTTCTTAGCCTCAGCCTCAATCTGCAACCTCTTAGTCTCAGCCTCAGCTTCAAACTGTAACTTCTTAATTTCCCTTTCAGCCTCTAACCTTCTTTCGGCTTCTTTTTCTAATCTTCTTTCTTCGCGTTCAATAAATTTGTCACATTCCGTTGTGACATAGGCAACCATAACTTGCCCATCTAATCCTAACTCTTTTGCAGTCTGAACCGCAGCAGATCGAAATTTGGCCAGGTCCGCCATTGTCTATCAGGTAAATTTTTATAATGTCTACCAACAATTCAATTTCTAACTATATATCTAATGGACAACACAGGCACCGTGAGCTCAACCTTATTTAATTCCACCCAAGGATACCTTTTAATTCTTATATTCCCTGAAGTGAATTACCCCCAATATTTTTAATAGTTAAAGATTCAAAATCCCAAGAGCGAGACCCCAATATATGTGGTGAAGTGGGATGTTATAAATACTTATAGGGAACTTAGTGTACTGACTGAGATCAGCTGTGAAGGTATCTATATCTATTAAGAGTAGTGTATTATAGATAACCTTACTTGCTACCACATATCTATATATCTCAGTCAGAATTATTCTGGAATAGTGTGATGCTACGTTATGTGTCTAGGGTATGTGTATGATGAAGTGTAAGTCACAACAACAGACAGATAAACAATTTAATTTAATCCACTACTCTTGACAACACTGTGACACTCACATACATATAACACTCTACAAAGATATCTTAAAAGAGTCACTGATAAACTTTCAAATAACAATATGTATTCATTACTGGCATGAATGAATATGTGTCCTGATTCAACTACAAGGGAACCAGGAATCACAATCAATTTAAATTACAAGTTATGTACAGAATGTATTTAATATGAATATTGTAGTGACATATATTATTACAAATGTTCTATGTGTGTCAGTTGTGTAGTAGTAAAATGAGGTAATACTGGTTTTGTTTTGTTCAAGCTCTGTTGGTATTTGTCATCATGACTTCAATAGTTTGTCTTTTGGGACTAGTATTGGAGATGTTCTCAGTTCCTGATATTAAGACAATTAAATTCCCCTCTTAATGTTAATTTTATAAAGTCATTTCAAGATGAGGGGACATAATGTTGAGCTCAGCTGGCCAAGTTAGCTTATCTGGCGTGATGGCGGCAGGAAAGGACTCCTCTGCTCGAATTCTCCTCTGGGCTCTGGAGACACCTCACTGATAGCTAAAAGGACCAAGGAGTATGCTGTCCGACACTGGATTCAGCAAAGCTCTGACCAGATGCTGCTCAGTACCATCAAGACCACTGTCCCTGAAATCAAGAAGGATGTACCTTCTACTTCATAACTAATTTAAATTCTCTTTTACACTGAGCACAATACAGCACAAACATTGAGTTCAGAGCGTTAGGCCAACAGTCAGCTTCATCTGAAATACTTTATACCAGCATTACCATCCTTAATGGTCACTACGCCTCTGCACTTCCAGCATTATTTCTGTCTAATCAATCATCCAGGTGTCAGTGTACTATTTGGCCATTCCATGCCGTTTTACTACCCTCCGACACCCTCTGTTCAGGCTGGAGCATTACAGGCTTTACCTCACGTTTGCCACTGAACTACACATATATATACAGGCATAAATCAACAATTCACATTCAATTTTCATTAAAAGATATTGAATGGTTCAAGCTTACCACAATTCATACGAATAAACACAGATACGTTGATTAGCAATGAATTCTGGCACAAACTGGCACAAATTTCCATCTGCCTATGTTCCAGGCTTTTATTTAACACAATTATGAGCTGGCTTCAACGCACTGTTGCTTTATCAAGATCATTTAAACAAGTGGTCTCGAACTAACGCTCCCAAGTGTGTATATCAGCGAGACTGGCCAATGAGCCACGTTTCGACAAGTGTTTGAAAAAATGTTACCTTTTCCCGTTTCCCCTAACAACGAAAGATAGTATTTATAGTTCGACCAATCGTGGTTAGGCTTTCATTTGTTGCGCTCCAATCAATTTGGAGTTTACATGGTAGGCTATTTATGTAACGTAAGGTTTTTTTCAAACACGTTATAAAAAATTTTATGAGCAGAAATGATTTCATGCTGTCAGGCAGCCTCCCTATTTTATTTTGGGTATAATTTATTAATTCCTGGACTATTTGCGTAACGTTTTACATATTATTTGTCAGCAAGCCCTAAGGAACCCAAAAATACTAATTTAAAGGAGTTACGTGGCTGCGTTCAAAATATGCAATTTCTTCTACCTCCTGTTTCGAAGATGTGCTGTCTGGGTACTGTTATGTTCTCAACCGTAAACCCATCTAATGTTATCTTTTCTAATAAGAGTTTTTTATGATTTATAAACCTAACTCTGGGAAAGGGTAGTGTATTTTATCACTGTCCGTCTGAAAAAAAAAGTTAGTGCTTGTAGCCTAACACGCGTGATAGTAGTAATTGTGTATCGCGCGACGCGTGTTTAATGTTCGGCTTTCTGCCTCTCCCTTCTCGCTATCCTTTTGTCCATCTGTTCGTTCGTTTTGGTAACGTAATGTAGAAAAAAGACATGAATGGAATTTAAAATTTAGGTCATTACGCAGTCTGCCTCTTAATGTTTTTCCAAGAAATACAGCACACGTTTCATTGAAGAAGGCGGGTAATAATACAGTAAGCTTTTATATCAACGTGAAAGCGTTACAATTTGCAGACGAAGCAGAAAACAAGGGGGATTTCGAGTACATTCTTTGTGACAGCACTGTTATTTTACCATTGCTCTTCTCTTTATTAATTTTATTTGTTAGGCTTCATATTTACCTAATAATTTATATATGTGGATTAGAATATTTCATGACACATAATATATATTAAATACTACATTAATAATATGATATTATATGCAATAATACACTTGTAATTTAATTTAATTAATTTTTTCTGATATTTAAGGTTAATATGGGACATTGCATAATTATGCAGTGATAGTCCAAGAAAGTAGCACTACAATTATAAGAGATGCCTAGGGCATAATAATATAATATATATATTGACCAAATAAAATAATCTTATAGTCTACCTTTGAGGTAATAGACCCATTGTATATTATTTAATATACTTTTCTGGTACTAAGAGAGTGACTTAGTACATTGAACAATATAATTACTAGGAATCATACCCAACATTATTGGATATTAAGATTAATTGTGTGAAGTAATTACATAATAGTTAACAGATATCATAACTATTTATGATATAGTATTACTTAGATACAATATTGTTACAAAATATTGTCTATTGGTTGAACTTAGACATTAGAGTTCAGTACTATTGTGATTATTTATATTGAATATTTCTAAGTTGAGTAAGTATAATAATTACTCTGAAGCTACTATTGACTATTTTAATCAGTAATTATCAATAATTACTTACAGATAAAAGTCAAAATGCTTACTATAGACCATTTCGTTAAATTGGTAGGGAATATGGTTATAAATCTCAAGAACTTCGTCAGTTTGCTGAGTCAGAACTGGAAAAACATGAAAGAAAAGAAGCAGAGAAAAAAGCTGCATTAAAGAAAGAGGAAGAGGAACAAAAGGCTGCATTAAAGAAAGAGGAAGAGGAACAAAAGGCTGCATTAAAGAAAGAGGAAGCAGAACGTGAGATGAAGCAAATTGACAAGGAAAATAGATTGAGAGAGATTGCTCAACGTGAAAGAGAAGAGCAAAGAGCAATCGCCAGACAGGAAGAAGAGAATAAATTGAAACGAGAGGAAATTATTTTACAACAAGAAATGGAATTGGCGCGTATTAAATTGGAGACAGCAAGATTACAAGCACAAAGTGCTGATGCAAACCAGAATAATAACGCACAAAATGGATCATCATCCAGCCAAACTAAACATTTCTACAACTTTAAATTACCCACTCTCAACTTGAACGTGGACGACCTTTCATCGTTCCTGTCACGTTTTGAACAGACTTGCAAAACTAACCATTTGCCTGAAGAGTCATGGGTACTCAAGTTAAATGAATTCTTGGTTGGAGAACCATTGACGGCTTCTCAAAATGCTGACCCATCAATAGCAAATAACTACGGTGCTATTAAGTCCTTGCTTTTACGAAGGTTTCACCTGGACGAGGAACACTGTAGGTTGAAATTTAAGGGAATTTTACCTGAATCTCCAAAAGATTTTGCAGGATTCATTGCGAACATACGCAATACATTTAATAGATGGGTTGAACTGGCAGAAGTCAACAAATCATACGACAAATTAGTTGATTTACTACTACGGGATAAGGTATTATCTTCGGTTAGCCAGCCATTTTTTGCATATTTGCAGGAGCGTAAACCAGGTACTATGGACGAGTTAGAAAAAATTTCTTTAAACTACTGTTCGGCACATCCGAATGCAACCATTTCTAACTCCTCATTAAGAGAACCTCTACCTGTGGCGTCTAATATGGCCTACAATCATAATAACAAACAAAGACATCACAGTGTAGACAGAAGCAGGTTCCAAAGAAATCACAATGTTAACTTTCAGAAGGGACATAATAATGATTTCAACAATAAAAATGAGTTCAACAGAGGTAGATCACGAGATAGAAATTATTCACCTCAAACAAACTACCACAATGGTCAACATAACACTAATTATAATCGATCACATACTCCCAATAATAATAGTAACTGGAATGGTAATAATCATGGCTCGAGACATCGAGATAATAGTTACTATAGAGGACGACGAGATAATTCTAACAATTATACTCGGAATCGATCTCATTCTCGGGGATCATCTCATTACAACCATAATACAGGGGCGGCAGTTACAAATAATACTACCCCTATAGCTCAGGTCCCACTTGACAATAATACAACACAGTCTTCTGCTGCATGTTTTGCTATTAATTATAATGTGGCAAATAGTTGCCAACAATGCAATCTTATTTTTCAGAAGGCGAAAGAAACAGTGCTTAACTGCGGACATATTACACCAGAGGTAGGTCTTGCAGTCAACGATGGAACAGGCCTACTAATTTTTAACAGGGGATTAGTTAATGGATCCGTCGTCTCAGTGCTGAGGGATTCAGGATCCACAACGATTGGTGTACGACAGTCGCTGGTACATCCTAGCTGTGCAACGGGGGAATATGTCCGTTGCATGACTTTTGGGGGAACTATTGAGTTTTACCCCACAGCTATTATTCATGTTAACACACCTTTTTTCACAGGGAACGTAAAAGTATGTATGCTAAAAAAGCCTATAGCTGATCTGATGGTTGGTCGTATACACGGCAGTAAAGATTGTACTCCAGATGAGATTATAGAATGGGAGAAACATAACCTATGCACTGGAAACGCCGTGACGACTAGAGCGCAGACTCAACTCATGGAGAAAGTTGATGATAATAAAATGGATGCAGACAACCAAGAGGAATTTGTAGTCAATTCACCTATTGACAGGGAAACATTTGCAACCAAACAAAAAGAGGATAAATCTTTAAAAAAAATTTTTTAAGTTGGTTGATAAAGTTGACAATCTATCCTCAGGTAATAATAACAAACATTGTTTTGTTATTAAAAATGACATATTGATTAGATGTTTTAATGACAAATCACAAATGAAACAACAAGTTATGGTCCCGTATACTTTTAGACGGTACATTCTTCAACATGCACATGACTCACATTGTGCTGGACATATGGGATATACTCGAACACGATCTCGAGTACTGTCTTCATTCTTTTGGCCAGGAGTGTCAAGAGATATTTCGCAGTATGTACGTTCCTGTACTACATGCCAAGAAGTGAAAGCACGTGGAGCTTTTCACACGGCGCCTATTCAGGCTTGCGATATCTCAGTAAGACCGTTTGACAAGATGGCAATAGATATTATTGGTCCATTGCTACCATCGGCCAGAGGACATAGATTCGTCCTTACGTGCATTGATTTGTGCACACGATGGCCAGAAGCTATCCCATTAAAGACCACCACTACCACAGATGTAGCTGATGCACTACATCTCATCTTTTCTAGAATAGGGTTTCCTAGAAAACTTTTATCAGACCATGGGTCACAGTTTATATCTGACACCATGAAGGAAGTCATGAAAACTTGGAACATTGATAGGAATTTAAGTAGTATTTATCATCCTATGAGTAATGGTGCGGTTGAAAGACTTAACCGTACACTTAAACAACTACTACATAAGGTTACTGCTAAGCACCCTCATGACTGGGACAGAGCACTCCCAGCTGTTCTATTTGCTTATCGGGAGGTACCGCATGAACAAACTGGCTTCTCTCCCTTTGAATTAGTTTTTGGTGCTCCCCCAAGAGGTCCTATGGGACTAATAAAAGACTTATTAATTGACGCGGAGATGACTCAGGACACTCAGTCATCTTACGAGTACGTGATTAATCTTCGGAAGAACATTATTGAGTCTTGCCAGTTGGCAACAGCTTCTTCTGAGGCTGCAAAAGCTAAGGCTCGATCTCTACAAAATAGGTCTCGACGATTACGCCAATTATTCCCAGGCGACGAGGCTTATGTGTTACTTCCTCACAATAACAATAAATTATTGATATCTTGGAATGGTCCTTACAAAGTCATTGATAAAATTTCCGACGTTGATTACGTCTTAGATATCAAGGGACACAAAAAGATATTTCATATTAACATGCTCAAGCAATTTCATACACGTCCTGAACACTTACAGTCAATTTTTCATGAACTAGATGACAACACAGTATCTACTTGTTATTATTCTAACTTATCTGTCATCCAGGAAGAAGAATCTTCTTTTCCTGAGGTACAGTTACCGTTACCGGTACCAGTAGTTCAACCTACTGAATCTTGGCGGGATGTAACCATCTCTTCAACGGTTACACCGCAACAGCGTCTACAGATTGCTAATCTATTACAATCTTATCCAGATGTATTGACCGACGTCCCGGGTCGCACATCGGCTATCAGTCATGACATTACTCTCAATGATGATACACCTATTCGTGTACATCCCTATTCTGTTCCTTTACATTTCCTTGCTAAAACTACTAAGGAACTTGAACAGATGTTGTCTCTGGGAATCATTGAGACTAGTAATTCGCCATTCTCTTCTCCATTAGTGATTGTCCGGAAGAAGGACAATAACATCAGACTATGTGTTGATTATAGAAAATTAAATGCTAAGACTATAGTTGACAGCGAACCACATCCACTTATCGACGACTTACTGCCACGTCTATCCAACGCAACTATATTTAGTAAGATAGACTTAACTAAAGGTTATTGGCAGATACCACTGACCGAAAAGGCTAAGTACTACACCGCATTTTCCACTCCACAAGGTCTATACCAGTGGAATGTGATGCCTTTTGGGCTTGTTAATGCGCCAGCTACCTTCATTCGCCTGATGCGACAAATTTTATCAGGTAGACCAGACGTTATTACATATATTGACGACATATGCTTGTTTAGTTCGTCGTTTGAGGAACATGTTTCGGGACTTAGATATGTTTTCGACACTCTAAGGAATTATCATCTAACTGCTAAACCTACAAAGGTGCAAATCGCGTGTAATGAGATAACCTTTTTGGGACATATCATTGGATCGGGATATATCCGAACGTTACCTAGTACAGTCTCCAAAATTCTAAACATAGCAGTTCCTCAGACGAAGAAACAGGTCAGGAGTTTGTTAGGACTTGTTCAATATTACAGTAGATTCATACCAAACTTGTCATCCATCACGGCTGTATTGTCTTCATTGTTAAAAAAAGACATGCCGGTGAAGGTGACATGGACTGGTACATGCAATGAAACTTTCAACAAAATTATAAATTTGTTCTCGCATGAACCAATTTTAAGACTTCCCGATGCTTCCAAAAGATTTTTCTTACGAACAGATGCTAGTAACTACGGCATTGGTGCATGCCTGCTCCAGAACCATGATGGCATTCTACATCCTACCTTATATATTTCAAGAAAGCTAAAGCCGGCAGAAACAAAGTATTCCACAGTCGACAAGGAACTTTTATCTGTGATATGGGCAATAACTAAACTCGAAAAGTTCCTGCTTGGTGCTCCCTTCACCATACAGACGGACCAACGTGCTGTAGCATCCTTGCGTCGATCTAACCATAAAAGCCAGAAACTCGCCAGATATGCAATCATCCTACAGCCATTTGAATTCTCCATTGAACATATTCCTGGCACTGAAAACATTGTGGCGGATGCGTTGTCACGTAATCCTATTGACGACGAATAATCAACATTAACATTCCTAAAACATATCAACTATAAAGGAACTAACCTTGCCTTCAATTTAAACTTTATAAACACTATATGCATCACAGAATTGAACTAAAAGACAATCAAGGTATACATATTGACATTGAAACTTCGTCTAACGTCCATACACGATATATGAATATTCGTTGAACAATCATGGAACAATATCTGACGACAAGTCGAACTTATTATCCTATGTGCACTTAATTCTTGGATGCTGGGATAAATGACATTTCTTTCCAACGTAAACGTTTGAACATTTTTGCCTAAAAGAATTCATCAGGATCAAGACTACGGATGGATCATCATATCCTATACTAATTAATTAGTTAACTTAACTTCTTAATTGAATTATTATCAATAAAATGAAATGTGAGAAAAAAATGAAATGAAAGAACAAAAAAAAGAGAACGAAATATAAAAAGAAGAAATTATGAAAAGAGAAAATAAATCTCACACAAGTATTAAATTAATATTTTTTTTTAATGTACCTATACATTATTTAGTTAGTTAAATTAGATAGTTATTATTCACTAACACTTAACACACACAATTAAGTTAAACTTATATTCGAATTTCTTTCTATTTCTTCTCACTTATTTTGTTTTTTTCTTCTCTCATAACATCGCGTTACATTAGAACCTTAATAATTTAACTCTTAGTTTAATTAATTAATTTAATGTTAATTAGTCAAATTAATTCCTATATGACATACTAATACGACAGACCTTACTTTAATTTAATTCTATCATTCACTATTAACATTGGACATTTTATTTAGTTGATATAATAATATGTATAATATTGATATATAATGTGATTAATGTTAGATGACTATGACAAATAGTTAGTTGACATGACCGCAACACGGTTCTACTCAGAACATCGTCGGCCATATGTCACAATTGTGTTAAATTTTTTTGAAAAATTGTTAAGTCGGATAGATCTTGAAAAAAAAATCTATCGATTTTTTTTTTTCCCCGGTGTACAGGGAATTGTTACGGTATATGATATTAACGCCGTCTGCTAAAGGTTATCAGACGTGCAATTGTAAAGGTTAAGGCATTTAATATATTGCGATAGATGTTTCAATTATTGAACGCTCCATACACGATCGATTATGACGTGTATAGCGTTGTTTGGGTCACAGTCGGTAACTAAGAAACGCTACCCTTTGTTACTTGACCGCCAAGCTGAATAGCTGCGTTTTTCTAACCTTCCAATTCAATGGCATGATATAGCCATTTATATATGCATTTTTTTGATGGACCAGGGTCAGTCCTAGAACTCTATATGAGAGGAAAATTTATGGAGGTTAGTATTTAACTAGAATTCTCAGAAGGAGAAGAATAATCGTCAAATTCATATGAAATATTCAGACTCGCAGTCTCACTGTCGGCAGGTAGCCATGTCTAGCTGCGCGTGCATATAGCTGTGATGTTCTGACGACAATACTGCATTGTATCCTTAAACGGACATTGACACGTAAACCAGCAGTCTACGTTATTGATTAATTTATGCATGACTTATATGGACTTATGTTCTACTCCTATTTGAAATGATCATCCTGTGTGTACAACTGTGAATTAAATGTATGGACTCAATGAAATGACTTATCAAATCAATCGTATTCCAAGGTTCAAGTTCAGGAACATTGTATTCAGAGCGGAAGCCACTTGCAACAGTTAACTCCAATTAAAACAGTGCACGAAAAATCGTCCACTTTCTTGTCTACAAATCTCCTGGGGAGTGTGTTGTATAACATACACAGTCAACAATACCTATACTATTACAATCAGCACATATCAAATTTGAAACAATTCATGACAAAAGCTGGATATCACATCACTAGCACCGGCCAACTAACTCACACTACGTCAAACTCAATCAACCTACAGCTGGTCTAAGGAGCATTAAGTCTGGTCCCGCAACCTCGCTTTCACCAAAAATAGGAATAATTTGTCGCTTCAGCCTTGAACTCTCTCTGTTTATACGCAGGGCAATTGGCAGCCCCTGCAGAAGCTAACCATGCCAACCCCCCAACCTGTCTCTTGAAAGAAACTGAAATAAACTTGATGTGCTCTTGCGATGTAGCCAGTGTTTCTACATTACTTCCAGGCATTTACCACGAAGAGAGCTCGAACAGACATGATTATCATGACCCCCCAGAATGGGTTCAAACCCGTGCCTCCTTAATCAAAAGCATTATTTGTCCCTTAAATACACATGTTACAAACGCCGCTTGACGGACCCACATTTCGGTTTTGGCACTATTAAGGATTTTCTTCATTGCAAGTCGGACACAATGACAAACAGTGCTGGAATCACAATCCCTTAGTTCACACAAGGAGGATGTCAACACACTAAGAACATGAACTCAGCACATCAGCCCCAGCGAGGAATTCCAATGTACAACCATATCAAATAGGGGACCCGGTAATTACACTCTATAATGTCAAATTCATCATTTTATCTAACCGACAGAGTTCTCAATTTATAAATTTCGTTGCCTGGGCTATTTGATCCAATGGGGCACTATGATTAGATTTAATCATAAGAAATGGGGATATTTTAAATGCACAACTGGCACACAATCTACCTTCTATTACTTTTCAGAACCTTTAGGTCCGAGACTACGCTTAGGAAAAAATCAGTGAATCACTATCCAGGGGGAGTAAACGTGATTTTAAGTATAATGACCATGTGAGTTTCGGATAAAACTTTTCTAAAATTATATTCCGACTTCTGGGAATACATTAATACAACTCATTGTCAGAAGCTCGTTCTTGAACCTCGTGGTGGACGCCATAGCTCTTAGCCACGACCCCCATATTCTAGGAATATCCACAAATACAATCACGTGCCAGAAAAGATCTGGAGGACCAAATATTAGGACCGTTTCAATCACTTCCCCACAGGATAAAAATGAGTTATACTCCTAGCAGGATAGCTTACAGAATAACGCATGAAGATCCGGTAATCCGACGGTTTGTGAGGGAAAGCGACGAAACTAAATCTGTTCGCACCCAGCATACACGAGGTAAAGGCACGTCGCCAGTTGGGACTACTTAACACATAAAATCCACGTCAACTTTTTTTATTACGAGCTGCCTTAAAAAGGATACACCCTAGTTGGAGAATCATCATGATCAACTAAGAAATCTTATTAGACCAGACATGTGGATGCTACCATGACACGTACCTTGACTTATTTATGGTCATTTCAAGCAGCCTATATACGACACAAGCATGAAACTCTCTAAGAGACATAACATACAGCAAAGCTTTCTGGTGTAAATGGCCTATCACCACTGGAATGTTTCGCAACTATAAGCATCAGCACTATCATGGATCACACACACATTCTACAATGTTCGTCGGCCTGACACCAATGGGCATTACCAGCATAGACGTATACTCGATCTTGTGTCCTCATTAATTTCTACACTCGACAAGAACCAGTCAATAGACGGAACGCTGAGACGAAAAAATTGTCTATTAAAATAACTAAAAAAGGATCCGACCAGATATAACTGACATGGTTTGTGAAGGGTCATATTCTGAAAGTGTCCAAAAAGCGCCCCGCCCTGGTGAGGACTCATAATCAGGTGACCCTTTGTCTTCCTGGAGGCCCGAAATCCTGAATCGTCTATGCAAACTCGAAGTGTCCAGGCCTGAGGGTTTAAGCGACTGGTTAAGAATAGACCAAAACAACCACAGTCTTTATCACTTAAGGTCAGCTTTGAAAACCCTTCCCCCCATTTTCGTTACCTGGGCCTTGACTAGAAATTTGGAGCTTCTTCACTCTGATGTAAGAGTTTCACTAAACTTGAATACTCCTGCTACTGTCCCCACCTCACGTGTGTGGAAGAGGAGGTAAGGGACTTATGGTACCTTGGATGTCCACTATACATGCAGCGTATATCGTAGTACATACAGCTGTGGACTGCCCTTCGCGGTTATTGGTCAGAAGTGGGGGGGGGGGGGGGGGGGGGACTAGGTAACTAGGCGCTTAGCTTTATGAGGTTGGAATAATTAAGCGGGGTTTCAACCTAACTCTCGCCGCCTTTCGCTTTCCACGACTTAAAAGCAGAATCGTGTACACTTCACATTTACATCCCATGGTAAATGTGAGCATACATGAACTCACATGTTCAGTATCCCCGGAACCTGGTAAACTTTCACCAGCGAGAGGTAAGTCTTTCGAAACAGAATACAATAGCAAACTTAGTTCAAATAAGGCACTCCACCAAAGAAAAAATCCGATTCCCGGGAACACTACTCTACGCCTAAGATATTAGTAAACGTCCCTACATGGGGGGGGGTTCTGATAAAAGCAAGGACGCCTACGCAGAAACGTCACCGGGGGGAGGAGTGACCCCATATGGGGTAGTGAAAATACCCAATAAGCAATATCCCTTCGTAGTAAATAATGTTAATGAACCCTCATTCGGACGCTCAGCAAAACATGACGGTATGTGTGAAATGTGCAAGATAATCTTTAAAACAAAACTCAAAAAAAAGAAAAAAAAGTCCCCCCGTCCAAGTGTTTTCGTCTCTTGATTAAAGTCTTCAAAAAAGGATAAAGAAAAGTGCACAACCAACTGAGAAGATAAGCGAATCGGGTGGACAGATTCTAACAATAATTGAACCTTGGTCTGATTAGAACAGAATTAAGTTGACCCAGGTCCGGTTACGATCGAGTAACATCTTACATTATTCACATTACTATTACATTAGCAGTTGATGAGTCACTCCACTTTTAGGGACTAACGTTTCTGTATTGGCATACCAACCAGACCATTGACGTTGGGGAACTCTTATCAATTGTTCCACTACCATCGCAATTGTTGCTATTTCCCCTCAATACTGAAACGTTATAAGATACATCCCATAAAACGTTTTATCTAAGGGGCGTAATGTTTATATTACAAGGGAGTAATAATTAAGCGAACAAAACTAGTTATAATAAAACTTTTAAAAACATTAAATAGTTAATTGGGTATATAACTTTTGTGCAAACACTGTTGGCCAAACAGCAAAGACTCTGTATAAAATGGCAATTTATTTTTAAATTCCTAAGAAAATTTTTTTTCTGCGATTGTTTTAATCTATTAAAGAAATATGCATTTATATTTTAAAATTTCCATGGAAATGTAATAGCAGATTTTAAACGTATTGACAGCAACGCTAAAAAGCTCAATACGCGTCAGCAAATATGTATAACACACGAGTATTCTTTTAAGTTAAGCCGCTAGGACATGATAACAGTAGTAAACGTATTAAAAACCACCATATTTTTTGACCGGCAACAAAGTGCTGCCTGAACTAAAGTTGAAGACTAGTGTGTTTAGACGAGTCCCCCCTAAGTGAGTCCCAAAATGACCAGAATCCTCACCAATCCTTCTCCCACCAACACCAAGATAGATTTATATCCGCACCAATCGTGACAATAGGAGCTTTTCATTGCTTAGCGACTCCCCAAGGGGAAATTAGAGTTAGACATCGTAGGCTATTATCCAAATACGTAAACAGTTTTCCTTCAAGACCCACACGATTATAAAAAAATCCTTATGAGCAGACATGATTTCAACTGTCAGCACCCCCACTATTTTAATTTTTGCCATAACTGTGGTAACATTCCTAACTATTTGCATAACGTGTTGAACCATATTCACTTTGTCAGACCAAAACCTAACCGAATCCAAATATCTCAATTGATAAGGGAGTCTAGGTGGCTGCGTTCAAAATGTGCATTTTCCTAACGGAGACCACTCACTGTTCACTTCAATCCCGCCATGTCCCTGTCCTGGTTACTGTCCTAATGGTTTTTCAAACTAAACCCAGTCTAATGTCATCTTTCCCAATAAGCGTTTTATCAGGATTCTAAAACCTAACTCATGGTATCTATCAATACTCTACATACAGCTTTAAAGGAGAGAAACTTAGTATACAAACCTGGAAAACAAGTTAACAGCAATACAAGACATTTCAGTTATAAAAATAAAGTAAAATTGACGCAGATCAAAAATAGAGTCCGACACATCAAAAGGTAGAAACTAAACCAAAAAAAATTAGAGGAAGACAAAAAATAAAGCCCAGACCCAAAAACAATAGGGGCAGATATAAAAGAAAGAGGTAGATTAAAAAAAATAGAAAGGTAGATAAAAAAAATAGAGGCAGAGAACAAAAATAAGAGGCAGAATATTTAAACAAATTGAGGCAGACAACAAATAGGCAGACCACACAGAAACCGAGGCAAGACATAAAAACAAGAAAAGACAGACGCAAAAACATTTGGAGAAGAGAATTTCAATTACACATATTTATTTTTATTATTCTATATATCTTAATAAAAATATATATATATATATTAATATATATATAATATATAATATATATATATATATATATATATATATATATATATATATATAATATATATATAGATATAATATATATATATGCCACCAAGTTGTAGCCCTGCTCGCTTTATACTTCTGGGGTGTGAGGTGAAACCGCTGTCAAAAGGATGTTGATGGTGTCCTAATAGACAAAAGGTCCAACACGGGCGGATGCTATTATTTTTGGACTTGACATAATATCGCGAATGTTTCTTTCCTTGAACGTGAAGGAATGACTTCATAAACAAGCAGAATAACAAGCAGGCAACGTCAACGAGTGCCAAAGAGTATTGGCGACGAACTCGGTTTAGGTTTACTGACATCATATCATTTATTTAGGACGAAAATACGTTGACGACAACAGTTTACAGTACTCCAACATGGGATTTTCCACAGTAAACGTAACATGTAGCATATAATAAGAGGGCTGGTACAAGGCAAAAATAAACTTCCTCACATAAGATCAGCGGTTTTGAACCTTGCGTCAGTAATGTCATGACCGTTAGGACTAATTCAACCATAAAGATCATGGAATAAATAGATGTATATTGATCTGTCCTACAATTTCTGGGTCGGGTACTTATAGTAGTAGCTATGGAACCCTTTGGTACCCCCTGAACAATGGGAAGATCCATTCAAAACTTGCAATATAATAAAACAACCGAAGGTTAATGTCCTAGTGCTTCGCTAACCTCTCTTCATCTCTCTTCTTCGTCGCCGGACTCGTACGAACGGCAATCCATATATTTTACAATCCCAAAACAACCGTAAAGGATGAAGCCTTGAATCCTTTTAATAAAAAAGAAAATACTTTCGGTTTCGGTGAAATTCCCCGTTGATCCATTATAGCACCCCTTTGCAGAAAAATGGCCTAGCTAGATGCCCAACGAAGGATGGTTGACATATGGGGGGCTGGTGTACTGAAAAATTGGGGGGAGGGGGGGGGGGGGGTGGGGGGGGGGGGGGTATGGGTGTGGATATATGGGTGGAGGGAAGCCATTCGGGAGGCTAACACGCCACCACT